>JANLJB010028930.1:0-12603 GCA_026212285.1 Bursera cuneata | reverse complement strand
GTTAAGTGTTTTCTTGAAATCTAATTGGGGGGTCAGAGTAAATTCCCCGTTAATTTATTAAAACGGTATTTCTCTAACCTCTAGATAGATCTCATAAAAACATTTATTCTCATCTTTTTATTAAACTAACACTCGCCTCTTACACTAACACTTGCTTCTTAATTTTTTAATGAACATTAAAACTTATTTTTATAAATCACTAAAATATCATTTCTACCCTCCTTTCATTTTCATCGATCTTCCCTCTTCTCATCTCCCACCCGTACCCATCTTCCTTAGCCACTCTCTTCATCTCCATCTCCAGTCTTTCGATTAGAACTCCTCCCCTTTTTCCTTCAATGCTTCATCCTTCCAAATTATATATATATATATATATTTTATCGAATATGTGATGATTATTTAACGTTATTTGGAATCCTAATTTAGACTAGTAAAATTGTTGTTTAAATTTTATATTTAATATTTAGCCTTAGTTACAACTGGGCTTTGAAGCGCAAGAAGGATATGTCTAGTGAATGACAGCCTGGAGCACGAAACTCCTCAGCCCAAAGTAACAGGTCAGGATTGTCCAAGCCCATTAAATCTGTTTTTATCTTTAGCTTGCTCTTTCAACTTCGTATGCAGTATGAACACAAATCATAATTATTTAATCAAACTATAATTTTATTAAATCAGAAAACAAAAACAAAAGAAAAAGAAAAAACTTGATTTACTTTGTGATAACCAGAGGAAGCTCAGTCCATCTTCAGATATAGTTTTGAGGTACATACAGATATATAAACACCATAGGATACTACCACAATCTATTATGAAATCTGCTTATTAAACTGCACATGCACATTCATCTCTGCAATCATAAAAACAACAAATCCAGAAAATTAACAACCAAGCTACAATTTTTGGCAAAAACGGAGAGCCATGATCAGCTTATAATTGGCAGAAGCCTTAATTAAGGACACTTGGTCTTGTTGCCATGGGTAGTCATGTCAGTATAGCATCTCCCACACTTCTCTCTGTTCCCTGATGTCCCAGGAGGAACACAGTTGCACCTCAAGCAACATGTTCCACATGCTCTTGTGCACACGTTTGGCCTCGAGTGCAAGCTGCACCTGCCCTTGCACAGCCCTGCACAATCTGCAGCAATAATAACCAAAACGTTTTGATTACTATACCATATCTCAGAAGATGAAAGCTAAAAAAGAGAAAATATGTCACAAGTCAGGAAGAGCTTCATACCCACGGATGTTAAGAGCCTTCTTTTAACTCCTCCGACCTCCTGCATGTTATGGTCTCCAACCTTTACATCAGATGAAACCTGCAAGCTTGGCTACATAAATTGTTGAACACTTTGTTTTTTTGGTTGATTGAGTTGGTGTATCTAGAGCAAAACCAAAGATTACTCTGTACCTGGGCTATGCTGAAGAGCAAAATTGCCACCAGAAGGACAAAGCGTACGGCCGCCATTTGATACTGATACTTTCTACTACTACTACTAGTACTAGCTCAGCACAGAACTACCGAGGTTTAAGGCCATTGTTGAGCTTTTATAGCGGTTTTGTTTGCTATAAAATGACAATATCACCCAACTAGTTTGCCATTATYTAGGCATATGTACCAGGGAATGGCAAGAAATAGTTGGTATTCTATTTACTGCACCCATAATTGATCAATTCATAACATATTTATTATCATGAATACTTCATGCTTTACTATTCCGTCCACATTCTTTAATACATCGGATGCCGCATTTCTATGTTTTTTTACTTCCATTACCGCCACAGTTTCCTTACATAATCCTATAAACTAAATAAATAATGGAGACATGGACATGCATTGTTCCCTGCGTCTGCTGTTTGCTAAATCATTCCCCATAAAATTTTTGTATTATATGAAACATTTAGAGTAAATTGGGTAGTAATGTATGCCAAGGATTGATTAGGAAAGCCCAAAATAATCCATCCCCGTACTTGTCATTTTATTGATTATATACATACAAGAAGTGAATCCAATGCAGTAAAGCTGTACCCCATCACACCATCAGACTCGTTTTTTTCCACCGCTACCGAAAATTGAGTGACACAGACATAAAATGTTGTCGCTTTATTGATTATGTAATATGTATAAGTTGGCCATAGAGAGAACCACGTGAAACTTGTTTTGTATTTATATGATTAAATGCGATATAAATCCATCTATCCATATATATCTGCAAAGTAAAGAGAAGTGATTTAGCTCAACTGAAGTAGAAGACAGAGCTATGATACAGTTGGAAAGATCATATAAATCGGGAAACAGAGACATCACACATGCACTTTAATTTTTTCTTCCTTGAAGAGAAAGATGATGGCAGAAACCGCGTAGAACCAGTTAATGTTGAGCTGGAGCTTGGAGCTGGTCTGCCACCACCCTCAGGACAACTACATTCTTCATTTTGTACTGCATGCATGTAATGTATCATGCCTTAATCTTATCCCGTGCGTTTTGCCCCACATACATTTACAACGCAGCAAGCCACTTGCTGGGTGCTTCGGACTCTTTTTCGACCACCACAACTCCGCAGACCCTTCAAAATATATGACGCAAGCCCTCTACTTGATCTACTTTTAACATTTTGGTTATGTTACATGCAACTCTTTTTTATTCCTTTATCGTTTTCATTTAAATTAGAGAAAGTAATTAAGATGATGGTCGGTTTTGATTTTTTTTAATAAGTTTAATTTTTTTTAATTAGTCAAATTAAATTTAACTTTTGAGGATAAAAATATCATTTTAGATTGTTGAGTATTGTCTCACAATCTCATATTGCTTAAAAAATAGATTTTGACCCTTTTATAAGTTCAAGCAATTCTCATTAGATTTCTTGGGCTGAATTAGACTTATAACTTATAATTCATAGGCTTACACATTAATTTCATATTATAGTATCAAAGCCCAGTTATTTTCAGGATTAAGCATGACATTCTCTTATATTCGTTAATTTCATGTTTGAACTTATAATTCATAGGCTTTTATGAATTATACACAAGTTTCCTCGTCTTCATGAGCATGTGTGTCCACACAAATTCCCTCTATTATAGATGAGTTATAAGTTCATTAAAATATATTTTCGGAAATTGCAGTTTTCATTTTCATTACGGCTGGGCAAAACGATGACCCAAGTTACAAAGTGTAACGTCATTCTATGGGCGAGTATATAATGGCTATGCATCATCTCTGAACGAACCAAAGTCGCGCAGATTTCAAAGCCAGCCAACCATGATTCCCACTTCCCAACCCAACAACATACGCGGTGCAATTAGGTGCTCCCATTTCCATCAGGCATCGAGTAGAGATGCCACTTGTGACCCAACATGGCACCAAATCGGATTTTGTATGTATAAACCGCCAACGCCATGCACAAATTTCCATGCCAACGTCAAGCTTATATTGCTAGGCTTGTTTCTAACCATTCACATGGAATAAAGATTATGGGTAAAATCAGCTGATCAGTCAAAATATCACAGACGACTTTATGTCCCCATCAATTCACACCACAACTTCAAGCAAGAAAAGGTAGAACTTAAGCTAAATTTTTTAAGTATTTAAAAGAAGACCAGCTTGTAACGTGGCCAAAGTGAAAGGTCGGTGGACTCTCTACTCCAATTCAGAAATATAAGCCTGTCAATTTAACAAATGTTGGCATTTATTCATTTGGATGGCTGACCATGGTATCGCTTTGAACTGAAATTTACCGCGAGCCACCAGAAGCAGCTGCAAGTCAAAACAACAATTTACAAAAACGAAGTGGGTGAATATTTGGTTATGAATTTTGTGTTCTATTAAAAAGTATTTCCACGGGATAGCACCTCCTCAATGAATAGAAGGTTCTTATGGGACTGATCTTGCTAAGAACTACAATAAAAATGTTTATGAACATCGTAGTGTACTGGACTTTTTTTGCTTTCAAAAGAATTTGGAAAATGAATTTTGAGTTTTGCTGTTTAAGCTATGTAGTTTAATATTTTTTTAAAGATTAAGTATTTCAATTTAAAACATATTGGAAAAGTGCAGCACAAGAAAATGAATTTATATTACATAAACAACCACACCAAACATCTTGAACTCCATCACAATCAAGAAACAATAATCAAAATTATCACTGCTAAAGCTAACTATAATTCCTCAATGCCAAAATTCCAAATGCTCCTCAGGTAATGAATGTTGGTTAGACCTCCTATATCCGACGTAAAAGGTGAACTTCTACCATTTTACTTGGCGGCAGAAGAATAAACAAAAAGAATGGGCCTGTTCTAATACATAACCACAAACTACTTTATGCTCTTTAATGACCTGAATAATCTCCTAGAAAAAAATGTTGACTTCCTTCTCATTCATTTCATATACATGGTCTCTTGCATCTGCCAGAGCACTCTGCATTATAGAAACATCCATCATTATATTTATGTAGAAGGAATGAACAAACAATGCTAATTTAAAACGTGTTAAAAATTTAAATTTATCAAGAGACAAACAGGGCAACAATACCTGTCCAAATTTTGTAAGAAAGTTACTACTAAGGTTAAGAGATGTGATCGCCACATCTTCATTGGCCTTGAGTGCTTGAGCAATTGCGAAAGCCCCATCATCCTGTATACAAACCCAACTTGAGAAGATGCAATAATACTATTGCTTTGAGAACGTTAAAATTTGCTTTGAAAAGTAAAAATAAATAAATAAATAATTTACCCTTATTTCATTAAATGCTAGATCAAGTGAAGTCAAAGCTTCATTGACCACTTTAAAGCTGCGAGCCAGGCACTTTGCACCCTGTAAAGATTCAAGCATACAGCGAAGTGAACAAAATTTGAAAAGGATCAAAGCAAGAAATAGATATTACTATCTACAGGAACGAACTTCATCTCTAAGTCCATTTGCCCGCAAGTCTAGAACAGAGATGGTGGTGTTATATCTCAACATATCTGCAATGTACTCTGCACCCTTTGCTCCTATCTGCAAGATAATTTCATGTCACATGGTTAAAACAAATTGGTTAGAACAAACTTCGTTAGATACAAAGGCTCACAGCCATGGATTTTACCTGACACCAACCAAGCTTAAGGGTAGTAATGTTTCCATTGAACTTGAGAACTTCTGATAAAGCCTTTACCCCATCAACTCCAATGGGATTATAAGAAAGATCCAACTGTTGTGTACATGAAAGAAAGAAAGAGAGAGGGAGGGAGAAATTGCATCAGGTCCAATATATAGAATAATAATCAAATATGCATATAGATGATGATAAGAACTCACACTTGTAATGATAGAATTATCTTTCAAAACTTGAGCAATATCACTTGCCCCTTTTGCATGTATGTTATTTCCCCCCTGTAATATCACTCACAATCTTGTACCTTCAGACGTTTGTTGAAGACCTCTAAAGAGCAATTGAAAGATACAGATAACTAGAAAATGTAGATTCATCTCACCAGGTCTATGGTTGTTATTGTTCGATTTTGCTTCAGAGCATCTGCAATCTTTTCAGCTCCCTGATATTTTTCAGGAATTAATATAAATAATGAAAGTAAAATTGCAAGTGAAAGTTTGAATGTACTTAATATGTTAATTATCAAAGATAAAATAATTACAACTAGGTTGTTCCCCCCAAAAGAATAAACTTTAATATGAATTTCTTGCATTGGAATATAATCTGTGAAAACTCAATGCTCTCTGTTGTTGCTGTTAATCCATCTCCACCAAGTATACTAACTTTAAACAGACTAAGGGAGTTCTTGAAATAGGTACAAGCATGGTTAAAAATTGATAATATCAATACCTCATCACCAATGTCATTCATGTAAAGATTCAACCATAACAAGCTCTTGGAGTTCTTGATATATTCTGCAACATGAAAAGCACCTTTTGCACTAATTGAGTTGTTGCCAATGTCCAGAACTGAAAGTTTCCCTGAAGCACGTCTAATTATGTCAGATTAACAGCGACAAATTCAAATTATACACTTTGTAGCAATAAAGGCCAGTAGCTTTAGATGTCAATCAAAAAAAGAAAACGCAGACCTTTATGTGAAGATAAACCTGACATCAAGGCACGGGTTCCTTCATCTCCAATTGAATTCCCGTGAACATGAAGTTCCTAAAAATAAATTTAGCTATTAGTCTCATAGTCAATAAAGGGGGGAACTTCAGGCTTGATTGTTGAAAGTTCATATGTGAGTCACATTTTTTCTTAATATTGAGGTAGAGACCCTCAGAGTTTTGAACAGCCTATACGGCTTGATAATTTACAATAGGCTATCATATACAATGGCAGACGACTTTAAATTGCTTATCCATCAAACTATCAATGTTCCCTTAAAGGAAAGACAGGAAGACCTAAACCAGAGCTGAAATTAAAGTAGGCCAAATACTGCAAAAGAAGGTGAAGAAGAAAAATAACATATATAATAACTATTATCACCTTTTGCATGCACAAAGATTAAGTAAAGGACTCCTCAGGGTTTACAAACACAATCTTATATTTAAGATTTAACATTCCAAACTTAATTCAGATACATAATTGACTAAATTTTTATCTTCAACTTTGCCAGTGCCTAAAACTTAGTTTCTTGGTTTACTTTTGCAAGAATACCTATTCACTGAACATGATTGAGCACTTTTCCAGGGAATATAACTTGAAAATCACTTAACAAACTGTTGTCAATAACACAAATTTATGTGAAACTGGAAGAAGAAATAAAAATATACAAATATCAAAAGTTAATATGTACCCTTAATGACTTGTTCCCTTCAAGCCCTTTCGCCAAAGCATTGGCTCCCAATGCACCACCATAATTGCCACTTGAATGATAATAAAACATTAGCAGATTTCCAAAATAAACAAAAGGAAATGCACTACCATAAAATTTTAATCTAAGACTGTTTTGAAGATAAAGAAATATGCAGGCAATTAACAATTTGAACCCCAAAAGAATTGCATGGATATATGGAAGTTCCAAAGATGCATGTAATACAACAACCCGCATGATTAAAATAACAAAACCAATAGATTTACTCACTTAAGGTATATGCTTCTTATTGTGTTGTTCTGTAGAAGTGCTTCTGCGAGACCTGTAAACCCCTACCTCCATTTCCAGAAACAGAGCAAGAACCATATTAACTTCACAACCTTTTCCAATTAGATGTATGTACAATTTTTTATTTTTTTAAAAAAAAGGTTAAGATTACTGCATACAGAATACTCTATCATATTGTTGTTAATTTCAACAACACGCAGGCTTGAATTTTGCTTCAGCAACTCTGCAACAGCCTTTGCACCCTGCATAAAAGGGCAAGCTTCTAATTAGACATGTAATCACCAGCAAGGCCCTTGTTCTTTTTATGGGCCCTTGAATGTACTCTCAGCACAATTTGATGCTAAAAATAAGCTAACCTCATCCCCCATGTCAACACTATTCAGTTGGAGCCTCTGGATACCAGAATTGTTAACCAATATGTCACATAGGCACTGCAGACACGGATAATAAACACAAGTTTGAGCAAAGAAGTAGTATCATCCATGGAAATAATAATAAGTCACTAATCATCCTGATACATAACTTGCTATGCATTGTGGCATCAGCACCATCTCATGAGTAAGGCAACATAGTTAATGTAGAAACACATTGACCTGGAAATGTTTTCTACCTGCTACCCATAGATCATAGTCCACCCCACACTCAATCTTGAGAGATAATCAAAATTAGAATTTTAATGAACAGCTCTAACATAAATTATGCTGACCTTTACTCCTTCATCTCCAATAGGGTTTCCAGAAAGATTAAGAGCGTTTAAGACAATGTTTGATTGAAGAACACCATCAAAGGCTTTAATTCCAGCAGCAGTTATTCCATTCGCAGCAAAACTGACTTCCTCAGCAGTCTGAAACACATTTAGGATATGCTCAGTACATCTGTAAAGACAATTGTAACTCATCCATGTTTTCCAATATAAACACATAAGTCTGTGAAGTCAGCATCCAAAAGGAAGCCAAAGTGAGAAATTAGATAAATAAAAAAACAATTGAAATTGTTGACCACTACCATGTAAAGCAAGTATAAGTCTGAAAGCAATGATAAATGATTGAAGAAATTTAACCTGATTGTACCCTAAGCTCTCTGCAAGAAAAAATAGTCCTTCATCTCCAAAGTTTCGTCCTGCCCAGTTTCAAGAATGTGTTTTAATAAAAGAATATTAGAGGCAAAAATTGCCATTGCAGATACCAATTTGGGGAAAAAAATTAAAGTGAGAAAGCAGAAAAGAAAATAAAAATAAAAATTAAAAAAAAAAGGAAAAAGGAGAACATACATGCATCTGCACATACATACATAAATACATACATTTGTGAAGCGAGCATACCTGACATGTCAACACTTCTGAATGACCTGAGCTCTTTTGCAAATTCATCGAGGGTCTGCTTTGACTCTCTGAATATCTTAGCAGTGAAGCCTGATAACAAATTTGTCCCTGGCGCAACAGACCATTTCACTCCTTGTGCAGGAGATTGATTTTCTCCAGATGAAGGCCTTGATGGTTTTGGCATTAGGACTTTCTCCACCAATTTCCATAGAACTGCCAGCTGAAGACATAAATTAGTACAAGCACTGAGAAACGTGACAAAGTAAATTTCAAGGTTGATAAAAATTTCGAACATAAATTATCAAGAACTAGCTCAACGTTAATACTAGCACGCAATGCCATCGATACCTTCAAACACAACAAAGGGCGTCAACGCAAATAATAAGTTTCAAATACAGTGATATATGCTTGAGAACAAAATATGTATTGATGGAGTGAGTGAAGCTATTAAGAAAATGGAAACCCATCAATTAGAGTTATTGGATTAACATTGCCAATATGAGTATAATTATTAATACTTCATTACATTGTTAGAGGCATTATAGTTCCCTAAATGGTCTTAGTGTGTTCCTCTCTGGTTCTACAAATTGATAATCAACAAATAAAGCAGAGAAATCAAGTTGGTAATCAAGAAATTAACTTCAACTAAACATTAAATTTCCTATTCTAATCACAGGATTATGAAACTATAACTGTTTCATTCCAGTGCATCTTCTTCAATCATGAATAAATTTTTTTATTTGAAAAAAATTAAGTTGAAATCAAGCAACCACAAAATTTCAATACCGAAAGTAGCGGCAACAAACACGGCGGCAGGGGCAACAGAAGATGCAATTTGTTTGACAGAAACGCTAGTCAAAGAGCTCTCACTCTGAGACTGCCTATAAACTCTCCGGCCAGTGGCGGCCCGCCTTGGGCCTCCCTCGGACCGAGAGGCAACCGCGACAACCAAACAACGAAACCTGAAGCGTCTTCTCCCGGCGTTAAACAGCGCACCGTGCGCATGATAGCCTGAGGCAGAGGCGTTGGAAAAAGGGTGGGGCCGTAGCGTAAGCTTGGGATGAGAGTAAAGAGAGATAGTAGTAGTGGAACCCATTGGAGTGAGCTACTTCTTCGAAGATTAGATGAGAAGAGAAGAGAAGAGAAGCGATAAAGCGGGTGGCGGGTTTCTGCTAAGCTCTAAACAGTTAACACTTAGAAAATTACAAGTAAACTATAAACTAAACGAAACCAGTTTAACGTTTTCAAAACTGTCTACCACACTGCGCTGCTTCAAAGTTCAACCTAACCCACCAATCTTTTTCTAATTTAGCATTATTTTATCTAAAATATTTTTTTAATTACGTTTACAAAGTTTATCATAAACAAAAAAACAATCATAATAATTTAAAATATTTTATTATTTTTCTTAAAATATTAAAAATAATCATTTGTGTCATAATTTATGTATATTATTGTGTAAAAGTTATAGACAAATAGGTCATAAAATGAATAGATAAGGATATTTTAAAAAATTAGAGGTAGCATAAATATTTCATACTAAAAACTAAAAAAATTAGTTTTTTCTAATGAGACGAAATTACCAAAGCTAAAATATACAAGAGAAAACAAACAACTCCTTAGTTTAACATCTCATATTACCTAGTTAGGGCCATTAAATCATATATGTAGCGACCCTCCTCCTTAATTAAGGACCATGAGAGGCCATTAAAGTCCTAAATGTAGGTCAAGGCTATTGAGGTTGCATAGTACTCTAGCAGAAAGACTCAATCTGCATTGTAGTTGCTCATGTGAAGAATCTGTGTTATATTCCTACAGTGATGATCTACGAAGAGATAATGAAGAAACATTTGGCATTTCTCATTGCAAAGCTTTCAGGAACACAAGTGCCCTAATCCTAACCATAAGAGGTAATTTTGAGACAGAAGTATATATTATATTCACTACACAAATCCTAAACATAATATTCTTTTTTTTTAATTTCATCATCCCTGAAAGCTTTCCTTTTAAGCCAGTAACGGCAAGAACTAAGCAAGCACAGAGCTTTTAGGTGATCTGTGCCATTAAGCTAAGTCGCCATGACTTGACCATCGAGTATAAACATCAATGACCATCGAGTAGATCATGCTTCATTTCATTAAAAATACACTCAAAATGTATATTTTTTAAAAAATTTGATTAGATAAATTTTTTAAATATATTTTTATAAATATCTCACTTAAGTTCGTGAAAATATTTTTTAATTTCTCATAAAACCTTTAATTAAAAATTAATTTATTAAATTTATGTTAAAATTATTTTGAAATTATAAAAATGAGATGTATAAAATCTAACATAGTAAAGATTATTAGTTGGTTTTATTCGAAAAATAATCAGACCCTAATTTTTTTTTTTAACGGTTTTGAAAACATTCACAGACTTCCTCTCTCCCTCTTGTTAATTAACATTAGAGTATGAAGTTATTTATTTGTGTTAAAATATTTTGAAAAAAAAAAAAGAGAGAGAGAAGAAGATAAGGATAGAGTTATATTCTCCCTAAAACTCCTTTATACGTTTATTTTTCAATTAAAAAATTATATATTCCTAAAATATTTTTGGTAAAATTATATATAATAATTTCATCTTCTTCTCTCCAAGGTATCTTCTAAAATATTATATATGGCAGGTTTCAATATTCCTCAATTAAACAATCTCTAGTTGGCAGTCTTTTTACACAAGTTGAATTTCGTAAACAATAACCCAATAATCGTATCACAAATTCCATCCTTAGTCTCGTGTTACTCTTTAAAAGAATCAAGAGGAATTATGAGAAATAACCAAAATTAAAGATGAGAGTTGAAAGATAATCAACCCTTTAAATTATATAATTTGTCTAACTATTTTTAGCTGTTATAATGAAAATATCATTCAACCCGACCGTGACTTTTTATGACTATTTGTGACTGTCTGATGAGTCTGAAGATTATACGTGACTATCCCCTAATTGAAAAGTGTTAGACAATAGGAGGTTTGGTTTACATAAGAGAGATATTTTAGTGTTTTAGGCCAAAGTGAGTAGATATATCATATAAATTAAAAAATTAGTTATTTTTTCAACTCGCACCCTTAATTTTAGTTATTTCTCGTAATTCTCCAAGAATCAATTGACTTGATTATATGAATTTTCAACAAAATTTATGATTTATAATACACTAAATTACATCAATAAAATCTTTTTACTCACTAACAGTTGGATGATGGAAGTGCTTTTAGAAAACATTATCGGTTGTCTTCTTTTCTTTAAAAAAAAAAAAAAATCCAGAAATATGTAGTGATTTTTCTGCGTTCTCATGGCCTTGTAGCCCATAATTGGGCCTTTCATTTGATGCAATTGCTTTACTGTAGCTCGGTACAGTAACTACAAACTTGAATCTTTGGTTTCCCCGCATAACAGACCAGAAATAGCTTTGATTTCCCCCCATAACCGTGTCTCCTGAATTTTCCTCAATCTTATCAATTAGCGCAACTTCCTTCAATATATACTTTCACTTTTTGTTCTTGTCGAACATCAATGTTACATAATGTTGACTTGTTAAATATCTAGCTCTTTCCTGGCATGGCATATTCAATTTTCTAGATTAGATATCTCCGATTGCATGATATATATTGTTCTTGCTATTAACGAGCATATCCCATCACCATTATATATACATACATTCACCACCCCACACTCTTCGTCATTCACAATTCGTTCACTCACTCATTCTCAAGTTTAAGGGCATTGCAAGCATGACTTCCAGGACCAAAGCAACAACGTTCGCTGCCTGTTTTGCTCTACTGGTTATGGTAGCTTTTGCACACGATGGCATAGAAGGCAAGGGGACTGCCATGGCCATGACGCCTGGCATGCCCATGCCCATGCCCATGCCCCCGGACACCGCACCACCCCCATCACTTGGAAACCTCGCGTCCCCATCAATGCTGATTGGATTCCTTGCTTTGCTTGTCACGTTTCTTGGTTTCTAGGGAGCTTCTGATTTGAGCCTGTTAGTTGTTTAAGGCTGCCTTGGTTTTCCGAGATTTCTTCGGTTTATGGTTTGTGGCTTATGCATATGTACTTGGTCTCAGTTGTTCACTAATTTGCTCCCTCGTATTTGTGTTCTTTTCGTCGATATATATATATATATATATATATATATATATATATATATATATATATATATATATATATATA
>JANLJB010028929.1:0-12599 GCA_026212285.1 Bursera cuneata | reverse complement strand
ATATATATATATATATATATATTTGATTTAATTTCATACACTCTTTGATACCTATTGATTTACTGTAATCTATGGATTAAAAAAAGAAGTTGAAATGTTATTTTTTTATGCTAACTCAACAACTTTTTCAACTGTTAGATTAAAAAAATGAATAGTTATCACGGAGTATATAAAATTAAGTTAAAAAAATTAAGTTTCAATAACCTGACCATTGGTAATTAAAAAGTTAATTGAAAAAAGAGAAATTGTTTTCCCTGTTGTTACTGTCGCTTTTAACTATAACAATGGTTGTTGAATATTATTTTAAATTTTTTTTGGCAGTTATATTATATTATTAGTGTAACAATTATCAATTAATATTTACATATTACTTTCAGATAAAAAAAAAATTCAACTATTAATATTATTTTTACTCAATACTTCATTGTGCTTTCTTTAAAATAATAGCAATATGGTGGACGTGCTTCAAAAATACGTTTTTGAAATGATTATCTCGAAGAAATTTATTATTAACATCAACCTATTGAATTTTCAAACAGTAAGTACCAATTGTGGTTTAGGTGGTCCAATAGAAAGCATCAATGTGGTAAGCCGAAGCCTAGCCCTACCACGTGGGTTGGTGCGTAATGGATTTTTTGTAACAAAAACCCATAATTCACTGGTGTTTGATGTTTAATAGTATTGTAGATATTTCAAAATTCTAATTCATTGATCAATTAAGAAAAGTAGATTAAACAAGCAAGAAATTTCAACTTAAATTTTTTATTTTCTTAGATTTTGATAAATGAAACAAAAAAATTTAACGATTAATAGTATCGATTTCTTCTCTAATAAAATTAATTTTCAGTTTTCTAAAATCATTTTGTAGTTTCTTTAGGGAATTTCAACTTTTTAACTTTAAGATAATAAAACTTTTTATTATCTTGATTTAGATAAGTTTGAAATTTATAAAGGGTGTACAAAGTGAATTTTAACTTTTTAAATTTTTAATAAGGGTGTTTTAGCGAACGGGATGCTTAGAGTATCTTTAGGAGTATATTTTATATGATTCTTTACTATTTAGAGATAGTGATTCTTCGTGCAATATGCTTGATTGTAAGGTAGGTTCCGATATAATGTTGTAGACACTCTTTGATTAATATGAATGAAAATTATTGTGAGCTGAATTCTCTATTTCAACATGATATCAAAGCCTAATTCTGACAAAAAAAATTGAAATTTATTAATAGTTATTTGTTGTGGTATTTTATAAAAGCAAGTGCACATTATCACAAACAAGTAATAATAGAGATTGTAATTTAAAACTAAATACCGCAGTTAATATAATTCTAATTTTATTTGAATCAACAGAAAAGAAATTTAATTTAATAAAATAAATTAAATAAACTAAAGCAAAAATATAATAAAATAAAAGCTAAATCAAATAGATGAAAGTTCATTTAATCAAACTCTAGGATTTTTTATTTCACCGTAACTAATCGTCTTGATTATTCTATCCTTATTAATTAGGTTTATTATCCAACTTGAAAGCTTTGAGATCTATAAATTTAGAGAATATGTAAAATTTGGTTTAGATTATTTAAACATATTTTTTAAATTAATTCAAAATAATATTATTGTATGCTAGGTTCTCTAAGAAGATAGTTGTCTAAGTTGGTAGACGAAATTTCATAAAAAATTTAAAAATTGGCTAAATAAATCTTGAATAAACAGTTATTAATAACAAGATAACTTATTTGATTTTTGTTGAGCTATTTGTTTAAATCTTCAACGAAATTTCTTGTAAAGAAATAGCTAAGCAAAAATCTTTTAGTTTCTTCCTATTTATTTTGAGTCGTGCTTGGCTATTTCCTCTATGTTATCTTAGATAGATATTTCTTTTAAATCTTCCGCGAAATGTAACAGAAAACTCCACAACGAATGAAACCTCACCTTGTTCTTCAAGTTGTATATAAAGAGACAAAGACCACACCAACTCCGTGTCCCATGGGTCTGTCTACTTCTTGACGGATTGTCATAATTTCAAAGCAACTTGTGCCCCTTTGCTCATAAAGAGACATTGCAAGGTGGAAGTGATGGAGACATTTTAGGTCAAGTCTTCAAAACTACTGTATTGAGTTGGTAGATGAAATTTCGTTGAAGATCTAAAGAAATAGCCAAGCAAATCCCGGATAAACGCTTATTAATAACAAGAAATGTCATGCATGTTAGCTGCAAAAGTAATATGAAAAGGAAGAAAAAAGAAAAAAAGAAAAGGAAAATTTCTCTGATTTAGATAAATCAGAGAAATTTCATGGAAGGCTAGCGTCACAACAGTGACTCTTTGGAACTCAGCTATGTCACAAACAACGCTTTTACTATTGCAACCGTGGAATCCGGCGTCGTAGTGTCAACTCTCCGCCTGCCAAACACCCACCAGCTCCCAATCGCTGTCATGAAATTTGAAGCCATCTGAAATTTTCACATAGGCTACTTGAACAAAATATTTTTAACTTAATATGTAATAATATTATGTTATCATAGGTTTTATGAAGATGTAAAAGTTTGATAGGCGAAATTTCATGAAAGATTTAAAGAAATAACTGAGCAAACCCTGAATAAGCGTTTATTAATAACAAAATAACTTCTAAGGTGGGGTGTTTTGAGTATTGTTTTCTCAAAAAAATAGGAAGAAAATGAAAGATCATTGGAAAAAGCAAAATAAATTGAAAAGGTTGTATAATCTATTTCTTTATTTTTAAAGTTAATTTTCGTTTTCATATACTTAATAAAAAATCTTATAGAAGTCAAAGTTATACATTAAATGAATTTATATGTAACAAATCATTAGAGTTAAGTGAGAACCACTTATTTAATATGACTATCTATATCCATCCATATATCTATATAATCCTGAAGCAGGAGCTTGTATAGTTGACATGTAAGATGACATGTAGAATTCTTTAGGCTTTATATTTTTGACAAGTAGAATCATCTTAAAATATGACTTGACATGTAGGATGACAAATATGCTTTACTTGAAGGTAATTTCAATATTTTTAATACGTATTTAATATGGATTAAAGCTATAGTTATTATTATATACTAAAATATGCAGAAATGAACGGATCAGTAATAATCATATATTAAAAAAATTGAATTATCAGTATTTATTAGTGATAAGCAATAAAAAGTACATTCATGTATGGACTTTTTATGTTTTTTTTAAACTGATCAGTATTTATTGTTCTCTGTATGATTTAAAAATAATAGTATAATCTCTAATAATTTTAATTTGCTTTACCATCAATATTTCCAAGGCTCCTTTCATCTTCTTTCAAGATGATTCATATTGAGATATGCTTACATGCATATGATGAAATATAGCATCATGCATGTGCAGAGTGCTTTATAGAATATGCATTTAATATAAATCCATACTAGAGTTATTATTATATACTTAAATATGCAAAAATGAACTGATCAATAATAATAACATATTAAACAAATTGAATAATCAATATTTATTTGTGATATGCAATAAAAATTGAAATTCACGTATAGAATTTTTGTATTTTCTTTTACAATTAAATTAAAATATGTAGAAATAACGGATAAGTAATAATCACATATTAAAAAAATTGAATAATTAGTATTTATTAGTGATAAATGATAAACAGTTACCATCAACTTTTCTAGCATGAGCTGTATAGTTGACATGTAAGATGATAAGTAGGATTCTTTAGATTTTTGACAAGTAAGCTTTACTTGAAGATAATTTCAATGTTTTTAATATGGATCTATGCTAGAGTTATTATTATATATTGAAATATGCAAAAATGAATGGATGAGTGATAATCATATACTAAACAAATTGAATGATAAGTATTTATTGGTTATAAACAATAAAGAGTAACTATCAACTTTTCTAGGGTTCCGTTTATCTTCTTTCAAGAATATTTATATTGAATTATACGTGTATGCATATGTTGAAATATAGCATCATGCATGTGCACCTAGACTTATTATTATATAAATATGTGAAAATGAATGGATAAGTAACAATTACATATTAAACAAATTGAAAGGAAAAAGAAATTAACATTTATTGGTGATAAAGTGAAATTAATGTATAGATTTTTTGTGATTTATTTGACGAATTATCATTTATTGTAGCATAATCTCTAATCATTTTAATTTGATTTACCATTAACATTTTTAGAGCTCCGTTCATTTTCTTTCAAGATGTAATTTTGTTTTTATCAATTACATTTGCAAGAACACAACAATCAAAACGTTTCTCATTGTTTTGTCACTCTTATCATATTTCATTCTTCTTTTTAATCTTTGAGAAATGATTATTGCTTTCTTCTTCTTAGTTTTATTTTCTGATATTAAAAGTGAAAGTGTTTGAAATTTAAGATTGAGTTGAGTTTTGTATTTTGAGTATTTTAATATGTATTTGGTAGCTGAGAAAACTATGAAAATAGTGTGGAATAAGAAGTTAAAAAGTTCATTTATGTAGCAATCCAGAAATTCAAAACAGTGACTTGGGGGTGTAAGTGAAAGATTTTAAAGTTAAAAATCATAAAATAATATATTTGTGACATATATGGGATGACACGGACGTGATGACATCATGCATGTGAGAATTTGGAGGTACTCGGGAGTTTTCTGGATTTGAACTAAAACGTGATTTTACGTGGGTTCGTAGGTTTTTTGCTTTAGTGCCCCGATAGTGACATTTAAAGGGTCACATATGTGGGAAACGGATGAGGATGTGTCGGCGAAGAGGTGTCGAGACTTTGGGGTAGGAATTCACAACCGTTGAAGGTTTGTAAAATTATGAAAGACTCTTGGAACCTAAGTCTATATACACTGCATAAGAGGCCAGAACATTGAAAAAACTGCACAAATACCCTTGATCGTCAGAAGTCGCTGTCTCCAATGACCGCTCGCATTCTCGACATGTTAGGCCCCATGGTCGATGGCAATGGAAAGCCCTTGGTGCGCTGAGTTCGACAATAGCCTCCCTTTCTTTGTCTGATGCCGGAATCGACTAGATCGACGCAGTAAAGCTTCGACTGTGTCGATCGGTGATCTACAGTTCCCAACAATGACAGCGTACACCACCGATCAAGATTTCTTTATCTCGGCTTGAGGATGTCGATGGTGGTCTCCAATCGGCCGTCCAAGGCTTGGATCGTCGGAAATCAGCTTGAGAAGCTTCAGCAACGTCAAGTTTCTAATCTGCCCTTCCGACCGTCGACTACAATCGACGTTGGTTGGAACAAGTGCCTCCCATTCCTGATCGCCGATCGTCATCTCCGACGATAAACTGTGAATCAAGGCTGAGTTGAAAAATATCAGTCGGCCCCCTTAGCTTGTACAGTTGGCAGTTACACCCCCATGCACCCCCTACAGCTTTAGATGTTGGTAGTTTAGCCCCTGTCATGTGTGACGATGTAAAGATCCCTTAGGGTTTACAGGTTAGCAATCTCACCCACATTTAGTAAATTAAGTATAATTTATAGATTTACAGTAACGCCCCCGATGGATAAAATATTAATTTAACCCTTGGTTTCCGTTTTGCATGATTATGACCCTGTAACTCCAAGGATTCATTCAGGACCATCGGGACTCATGGATTTATGATACAGATGAGGAATAGAGAGAGAAGGAGGTTCAAGAGCTATGGTTCGGATATCGCTGTGCATTTTTATTTCATTTTTCTGGTATGTGATTTACTTTACTGTCATGGCTTAGGGAATAGGGACTATGTGATTGATGAATAGGACGTTAGATATATTGATGGATCGAGGCGTTACGGACTTGGGTACGGTATTACGAAAATACACGATTAGTCGTGAAATCGGGTGAACGTTTGAGATTGGGTCGTCAGAATGGACTTGGAGCGGATTACGGATTTCGGATCCCACGTATGATGATACGTGATGGTACAACTAGGTATGGGTGTTACGCGAGTGACGGTATGGTATGAAATGAACGTTAAGCGAGCTACGCACATGTAACTGTAAATTACAGAACGAGTAAGGTACGGTATATGGTTATACTTACGAGATAGTGGAGACACGACGGGTGTCTGTGAACGTGTCTGTAGGTAATGGGACTTATGGGACACGGGTGGTACGCGAACATACGTGATAGAATAATAGGATACGTGAGGGCACGAACGTGTAGAGATGGATGAGATACGAGTGAGTCGTACATGAGTGAGACCGTGTGGGCTAGTGGTAATCATTGAATGATCACAGGATCGAATGATATGAACATGGTAATGTAACCGAGGTGGGCTCAGAATGGACTACAGATATGTAATAGGGAGATTGTAGTATGTAATAGGTACAGGTATACAGGTGTACAATGATGGACGTACACGTTAGGTTTGACGGGTGTAATGATCATACGAGTGGATCCCATATTGATTGTGTGGAGTGTCAGGAGTGAGTGTGGAACTCACGTGAATGTGTTGCATGTATGGCGATTGTTACGATTGAGATCGGGAAATATACAATAGTGATTTTAGTGTGAACGAGAGGTAGAAAATGAATTAAGATGTTTGGGTGTGTTTGGTTGATGCATGCATGTATGTAAAATGTATATAGTTAGAAATTCCTATTGGACTGTGTTGCTCATCCCTTCCTCCGCAGGTACCCAAGATCAGGAGTCTAGCGGTGTAATCCGGAGCTCACGTAGAGGATCTTGGATAGTTATGGGTAGAGTGAGTCGTTTATGTATTTATTAATTATCGAAAAAATTTTGTAACCCGTTTTTCAATATAAATATTTTATCTAAAATATTTTAATTACTTTTTCTTTATTTTTTTATATAGTCACCCCTAGGGTTCCTGTATAAGGGATTTCGAATCGTGATAATTTCTATTCATATTTATTAATCATCAATGATATTGCTTATATGTTGTTTGTACAATTGAATATTCATGTATGTGTGATGTATCTTGTGTTTACTGTAGTTGTTTATATATGTCACTCATATAGGAAAGTGATGCATACAAGCAATGATTATTATTGAATCAAACATTGGAGATAATGTTATGATTCCAAGAATAAAAATGTTCAATGCAGATATGAAGTGGCCATTCAGACTAAGGAGAAGACAATTACTAATTGTAGTTAGCTTTCGCATGACAATAAACAAAAGCCAGGGTCAATTGCTAAAAATAGTGGAATTATACATGAAGCATCATATATTTACACATAGACAATTATACGTTGCCCTCTCAAGAGTAACTTCAAGAAAAGGTATAAACATTTTATTGATAGAGCAAGAAGAAGAAGAAGACAAATTAAAAAAATAAAGTTTTCAAAGAAGTGTTCCAAAAAATAGACAATTTCAAATTGTAAGAATTTTATTTGCTTCTTTTGATTCTATATCTAAATATAAGATTTTCATCTTCTTTCAACAAAACTTATTAAAAAAATTTATAAAATAATAAAAAATAATATTAAATAAATATAACTACATAATGCGCGGACTTTGCACCTAGTTATACCATATTTCTGTAACCTAACAAGATTTATTAGGGAGATCAAACTTGAAAATGCATAATCTTATACATATAAAGATACAAATCCAACCTAATTATTTAATTTCTTTTTCCAAGTTGAGTGAGATTATGGTCACTTCAAACATGTTCTAAGAGACTCTAACATGTTCAAAGAAATATTATTGGGTGAATAATTTTCTACAAATTTCGTTTGGAGCTTTTATCAATGGAAAGAAAGAACGAAAAAGTTGACATTAATTTCCAAAATTATTGCTTTTGAGTAAATTTGGAAATTCAGCAGCAAAGAGTTTTCTAAATTGTAATTGGTGGAAGCACAAGTATTTGGGCAAAGAGTTGGTCGCCAAAGATATACGATAATGAAGAGTTAAGCACTAAACTCTAGGGCCAAAATATAGACGATAGCGTCGCTGACTTATGCCCAGATAAAGCAAAAATGCAGTATTAAGTTCACGTGAAGAGAGAAAAATGGGAAAAGCATATCGTAAGAAGTGCCAGGAAAATCGCGCAAAAGTAACATGAAAATTCGTGGAAGAATAAAATCGCAATCATTTTGACCGTCGCTTTCGTGGAAAAATGAAGCAATAAAAATAATTATCCACCGAAAGTAATAATGTCAATGTCCTCCAGCTTTCAATGTCCTCCTACGATACTGTAATCTTTATGAGTAAGGGGACAAACGTTGTTTTGAAGTTATGACAATCTATCAAGAAGTAGACAGACCCATGTGACACGGGGTTGCTGTGATCTTTGTCATTTTTAACACAACTTAGAGAACAAGGTAAGGTTTCATTTGCTGAGAAGTTTTCTGTTAAATTTCGTGGAAGATTTAAAAGAAATATCTAAGCAACGATATAAGATAACATTAAAAAAAAAAAAAAAAGTTAAGCACACTCAAAATAAATAAGGAGAAACAAAAAGGTTATTGCTTCTTTAAATGAAATTTCATTGAAAATTTAAAGAAATAATTTGATAAGACTCAAAATAAGGTATCTTATTATTAATAAGTATTTATTTGAAATTTACTTAACTATTTTTTAAATTTTTCATAAAATTTTATCTTTCAACTTAGACGACCAGATCTTCACATAACCCAGAATACAATAATGTCATTATAAATGAAATAAAAAAATGTTTAAATATCCTAAACCAAATTTAATACGTTCTCTAAGTTTATAAAACTAATATTGACCTCTAAAAAATTAACTTTCGTTAGTTATACTCAACGATATTACAATAAAAATTCAGGATAAATATATAAACATTCCTTTGATATACTTAAAAATAACAAATTCATCCATAGATTATAAAGTAACATAAAGATTCATTTCTTATAATCTTTTAAACTTAATTAACATCATGAGAGTATTATCGATATTTTATTTACTAAAATAATATAAAATATTTAAAAATTAGTAAAAATATTATAAAAATTAAAAAAATAACAAAAATATATTTTATTTACTAAATAATATTTATAAATTTAAATAATTTACTCAATAATTTTAATAAATTAAGCAAGTAAATTATTAATAAAAGCTAAATTTAATATTGTACATGCATTTTGAAGAATTTGTTAAAACATCTCTTTATCTCTTCCGGCTTGCATTGTCCTTGTGATGAAGCGACCAGTTTCTAGTCTCCAAATTAAAGTACACATGAAACTAGAAGAGGTGGACCAAATGTTTTTTTTATTAGTCTTCAATATTTAAGCATTAAGAAACGGAATATTTATATTTAAACCCTAAAAAAAATTGGAAAACCTTGATCAATATCTCACTTGGATGTAAGACTAATGTTAGTCCTCTAAAAAATTAATTCTTGCTAAATAATTCGACAAAACTTCAATAAACCAAAACTTCTTTTTAAAAACTCTTAAAAGTAACAGAATTGAATGCGGAGAAGAGAATTCAAAGCCAAGGAAAAGACGCAGAAAGAGAGGGAAATAGGATATGAGAAGAGAGAGATGGTGAGATGGTAAAAATGATGTTTTATTAATTTATAAAAATTTGTTTTAACATCGGTTAAAAAGTTAGAAAGTAAATATTAGTTTAGAAAAAAATTACAGCTAACTTTTTCATGAAATTTATCTGGGGTCAGATTAAATTCCCCGAAAAACAAAGCTTTAAATGTAGTCTGTCCTGGACTACTAGCCTTTGAGTCGACACTCTTAATATGGACCAGTAAATTGAAATTGAAAGAAGATGAGAGTTGTTCGTACGATTCATAGTAGGCTGTACAACTGAATTTATCCTTTTTAACTCTTATTAACTTAAAATATAAAAATATAACAAATTCATATGTCTTAATAATGGGCATACTAAAATATAAAAACATAAGAGCAAAAAGAAAATCAAACCCGGTAGGTTTGTAGAGAAAAATGTATGGAATAACCACCCCAAATTTCCTTGCCTCTCTCGGCTGCTTTCTGTCACCCCGAATATATATTTGGTTATATATATTTAATTAATTCTTAATGAGGAGGATGATCCAACATTTTCTTTGATGATGTCTATATATAGTTTTCTTAATCCTTCTTTAATATTTTCTTTTTCGATACTTTAAACTATTTATTTTTATTATTTAGAAAAAACTGCACTCTCCTTGGACCATTCCTTGTCCCACAGAAACAGACCTAGGAATGAAACTTTAGAGGATCAAAGATTAAAACAACAATTAATATAAATATAAATAAAAATTAAATACAAATATTTTTATTGATAAAATTCTCATTAACTAATATATTTATAATTGTTCTAAATGAGATTTCAATTTTTGAAAATATTGTATAATGACTTTATTATCAATACTATCAAATATATTATTCTCTACATACACAATTAAGCTATCGTTTAATCATTTGATTGCTCATTCTATTTCACAAACGATTCTTTATAATATTTATTATTGAAAATGCTCTTTTTACACTAGCAATGGCAACTGGTAAAATCAATGTTAATTTTATCAACAGATAAACTAATAGAAACACTCTATCATTTTTAATTTCAACCATCACTCTTGCAAAATCTCTAATCCCATTTAATTTCATAAATTTGACATTAGAGCGTACATCCAAAATATAAATGTCAAATTGAGAATCAAGTGTTATAAATTCTAAGTTAGAAAAATCTTTTGGATAAAGTTAAGCAAGGCGCATCAATTTTTTCTTATTAAAAGTAACAAAATTTTTATTTGGACATAAAGATACCAAACAAATAAGTAATTCAGTGTTTACCTCATAAAACAATTATTTAACTCTTGAAACTAGATATCTGAAACACTATAAAATACTTCAATGCGATAATAATGCACCTAATAATGAGTTAACACTAATTGAAGTAAACTAAATCAAATCCTCCGAATATACATATACAGACTAATAAGTGTTTATTACCCTTAATCTCAATGTGATCTATTATAATTCAATTAATCAAAGATAAGATTCTACCTTATTTGAATACTATACATTAAACTATTAATAAAAAATGCAAGGGAACTTTCTTTTAAATTAGAATATTATTGTATAAATTGAGGTTCTATTGTTCTGGATACTTTGAGATTCTCTATTTCTTCTGGATTTTTTCGGAGACGTTGTAAGACAAGTTCACATTTCTTACTGAAGTGGAGTTGGTCAAGAAAACATTTTAAAAGTTCATTGAATGCTAAATTGACTGTCAATATTTGAATTGTCTGAAAAGCCCTACAATGAATTGGCAATATGATAATTAATTCTTGAATCTATCACTATTAATAGTAAAATCAATCGGGGTCACTTGACCCCATGTGACCCCACCTGGGTTCACCCCTGAATTAGAAAAAGTGAAAGGACTGTACCTTGACTTGACTCTCGAATTATCTTCTACTTTGAGTCTGAGAAAGCCAGTTATGTTCTTATATGACAAAATCATAACTGATCCACCGAAATGGGGTTACCAAACTTGCACGTCACTCCATTTTTAAGAAGCACAAGTAAGCAGTTGCATATTTGTAAAACCAAATATTTAGAACAAAGGCAGACTAGCTTCAATTAAGAGAAGAAATATGAACTTAATCATCAGATTCATATATTCAAGTGAAATTTATTAATACAATAAATTGAGCCTTTGAATCATTTGTTTAATTATATATTTGTCTCTGACTGTTGGCAATGATTATTGCACAAATTATCTTTTTCCTTAAATTTCAATTGTATTTATAGTCTTGCAAACAAAAAAGTGATAAATTAACTTTAGAGCTTTATACATAAATTGTCTTCTTCAAATGATTTAGGTTATGGATGCCGTAAGTAGCAGGTAATAGATTCTATGGACGCCGTATGCAGGTAATGGATTTTATGGATGCCGTATGTAGCAGGTAATGATGGATTGAAGAAAATTTCCAAAATTCGTTATGTTCTACTGAAACGACTGCTGGCTCAAGTTGAGACAATGTACACAGTAACACATAGAACCCTCTATAAATGCCACTTTATCATAAGATTCTAATGCACATTTCCCTTCTCCTCTAATTTCAATCTAAAATTGCATATATGGCGTTAGTGAAACGAACCAAGAGTCTTGTTGTCTTTCTTTTCCTTGAGTTACTTGCTCTCTTAACCATTAGTGTTAGCTTCTGCACTGGAAGCTCTTATGTGGGCTGTCGTGAAACTGAGAGAAAAGCACTTTTAAGGTTCAAGCAAGATCTTATAGATCCTTCCAACCGGCTTGCCTCTTGGGTTACTCATGGAGATTGTTGTACGTGGGCTGGAGTTGTCTGTGACAACTTGACAGGCAATATCTTTGAGCTCAACCTTCGAAATCCTTACAATGATTTCCTTCATTTTCATTATGAAGCTTCTGGGAAGTCAGCGTTGGTTGGTAAGATAAACCCTTCTTTGAGTGATCTTGAACATTTGACTTATTTGGACTTGAGCTTCAATCTCATACTAGGAACTCAGATTCCTGGATTTCTTAGTTCTATGAGGAATTTGAGATATCTTAATTTATCTAGTTGTGCATTGATGGGGATGATTCCTCGCCAACTTGGGAATCTCTCTAATCTACAATTTCTTGACCTCAGTCAAAATATTTTATAT
>JANLJB010028928.1:0-12599 GCA_026212285.1 Bursera cuneata | reverse complement strand
CATTATTGTTGTGATAATCTAGAGGTTATGATCTTTGATTTCATATAAATTCAGTCACGCTTTCTTTATGTGTAATTTGCGGATTATAATCATGCTAGAAGTATTTGTTTTATGAGTTCATCTTTTACTATAATATTATCATGTTGATATATTATCGATTTTTGATAACTCATAAGAATAAATCATCATTGTTCTTCATTGAAAGGATTTCTCAAAACAAATGTCATAGGTTTTATCTTTGATCTTCAACGTTAAATTTTTCGATTGTTTGTTTAGAATGTGAAACATGCAATTGAGTAATGAATAAGAATCAAGTTGGTAACATATAAACGAAACAATTAAGTGAATCTCGAAGCCTTGTTATTATTATTATTCTCTATCATCATCACAAATCAATCTTATTTTCATTTAATTATTAAACCTTTTTGTTTATATATTTTTCTCCCTATGGATTCGATACCTAAAGCTACGCTATAACAACCGCTTAGCTGAAGGTTAATTTTGAGCGTGATCAGTGCTTAGTCCGATCACGTTGGATAGGATTATGGGAGATGTCAATGGTTGCCTTATTGTCACAGAACAAGTTCATTTTTGAGTCGGGAGTAAAGCCTACTTTCGTCAATAACCTTCTCAGCCATAGAAGTTCGCACACACCCTTCGCCATACCTCGAAATTCTGCTTCGGCACTGGATAGTGCAACAACTTTTTGTTTCTTGCTCCTCCAAGTAATAAGGTTACCTCCTACAAAGGTGAAGTAGCCTGAAGTCTACTTCCTATCTGAAATATTTCCTGCCCAATCAGTGTCGATGTATCCATCAACGTTCAAATGATTATTTTTTGTGAACATTAGTCCTTTCCCAGGAGAGAACTTCAAATACCAAAGGATTCTAGTTACTGAATTCATATGAGCTTCACTAGGACAGTGTATGAATTGGCTCACTACACTCATGGCGTAGGCAATGTCGGGTCTAGTATATGACAAGTAAATGAGCTTCTCAACTATCCTTTGATATCTCTCCTTCCGTGGGCACTTGATTGGCATATACCCTAAGTTGATGATTTTGGACAATAGGAGTATCGGCTGGTTTAGATTCTAGCATCCCTACTTTAGATAATAAGTCTAAGACATATTTCCTTTGAGATAAGAATATACCTTGTTTTGATATGGAAACTTCGATTCCCAGGAGGTACTTGAGACCCCTTAGGTTCTTCATCTCAAACTCAGCTGACAATTGCTGTTGAAGCTTGGAGATTTCTTCTTTGTCATCACCCGTAATGATCATATCATCTACGTAAATAATTAGCACTGTCACTTTTCCAGATTGGTGCTTTAGGAAAAGGGTATGGTCTGAATTACTCTGTTGAAAGCCACATTTTTCATAGCTGCACTAAATCGACTGAACCATGCACGAGGTATTTGCTTTAAATCGTACAAGGCCTTTTGTAGCTTGCATACTATTTTATCTCCAGAAGTTGCCGAATACCCAGCTGGAATGTTCATGAAAACCTCTTCTTCTAAATTACCATGGAGGAATGCATTCTTCACATCAAATTGATGTAGCGGCCAGTCTAAATTTGCTACAAGAGATAGCAAAACTCTAACAGTGTTTGGTTTTGCTACCGATGAGAAAGTCTCTTGGTAATCGATACCATATGTTTATATGTACCCTTTGGCCACAAGCCTTGCTTTGTAACTGTCAATGGATCCATTCACATTGTATTTAATAGAGAAGACCCACTTGCACCCTACTGTTTTTTTTCCTTCGGGTAATGCTTTCAATTCTTCTTTTTTTTGCTTGACTCCATTGTGGATCAAGTAATGTCTCTTCTACATTTTGAGGATTGTAATCTGAGGACAGTTTATGTGCAGAGGCCTTGAGTGGTTCAGAAAGCCTATAAGTGGACACACAGTTGGCTATTGGATATCTGGATCTTCTATCTTCTACTTCGAGAGTCTCGGCTTGGTGGTTTACCACGGTTATGTCTGAAAGGTAACACATATTGCATAGTACTATTCACATTGTCAGTAAAGGAGGATATGGTAGGGGAACTTACCTTAGTGATATTCTCAAGAGAGGGGCTTTCAGGTACTAGAGAGGGGGAACCATCACTTGTTGTTGCATCACTTGAAATCATATCACTGACACTTACAGGTGTGTCATTACATTCCATATTGTATGGTTCCTTAAGTTTTGGTTCTACAACTGGAGAGCTTTCCTTCGTCGACCTTATCTCAGTATCACTATTTCCATCACTTGGTTGTTCTAAGTCACCCTCTGATTCTAGCCATGTTGTTGCTAGCCAATTCACCTCTTCATTTTGAAGCTCCCCCTAAAGAGATGATTTGGCCGTAGGTAACTGATAGAAAGTCTCTGCTTCAAGAAATGTGACATCCATGGTGATGTATGTCCGTTTATTGATGGGGTCGAAACATTTATATCCTTTCTTATGTAAAGCATATCCCAAGAAGAAAAATCGGATTGCGCATGGATCCAACTTGGTTCTTTGGTTTTTATGGAGATGAACGAAGCAACAAAACCAAAGATCCGGGGAGGGAGCATTAACATAGTGGGTAGAGATGTATGGCTTGAGAGAGTTTGTAAGGGAGTATGAAAATGTAGGACTTTTGAGGGCATTCTGTTGAGTAAATATACAGCTGTGGCAACTGCATCATCCAAGTGCCGAGAAGGTACATGTGCTCCAATCAATAATGCTCATACCTTCTCTAAGATATGTCAATTTTTCCTCCCAGTAATGCCATTTTGTTGAGGGGTTTGGGAACATGAGGTTTCATAAATAAGGCCATGCTATTGGAAGTAAGCTTAAAATTTTGTGTTGACATATTCACCTCCATTATCAGTACGAAGGACCTTGATCTTAGCTGAAAATTGTGTCTGAAACATTACATTAAATGATTGAAACACACTAAACACTTCATCTTTCCGTTTAAATAGATATCACCATGTCATTCGAGTACAATCATCAACAAAAATAACAAACCATTTATTTTCAGATGGAGTGATAATAGGGGAAGGTCCCCATACATCCGAATGGATTAAAGAAAAAGGAATGTCTCTTGTCGTGTGGCTCACAGGATATAGAACTCTATGGCTTTTGGCTAGAATGCATGTCTCACATTTAAAAGATAAGTGTTGTAATGTAGAAAACAATGCTAGAAAGAGATGTTGTAAATATCCAAATGAGGGATGTCCCAAGCGATTATGAAGAAGCCAACTTTGTCGTTCTTTATCACTACTTGTATGTCGAACCTGATTAGCTTTCCCTGAACTGAAGTCATCCATGTAGTAAAGTCTCCCTTTTTTAGTACCAATGATCTCCTTGGTGAGAATATCCTGAAGAAGACAAAAATTAGGATACATTAATACAACACAATTGAGGTCAGTTGTAACTTGACTGAAAGATAGTAATTTATTTGATAAGGATGGAACAAGTAAAGTATGGTTTAGGGAAAGAGAGGATGATAAGTTCACTGTTCCCGCTCCTGTGACCGAATATTGGGCTCCATTAGCATTAGCAATATGAGTTCTCCTCGGCTGAGTGATGTATGAGAAATCATAAGAATCAAAAGTCATGTGATCGGTAGCCCCAGAATCTATAATCCACATGCTCTCATCGTTATCATGACATGTAACTAAGGCTTGTCCACAGTTACCTTGATCATTGAGAGGTGTGAAAGGATTTGTCGATTCTGGTTGAGCAGTAAGAGATAGTTATGGTTCTACACTTGCAACAACTGCTCTCCCCGTGACTTCATTTGTGCAAGTCCCCTCACGTTTTTTCCATGCCTGGAAATCAATCCACCACTCAGGATACCCATGTAACTTAAAGCAAGTTTCACAGGTATGTTTCATGTTGCCACAATGGGTGCATTTCGCTCCATCAGATTGAGGTTTTGATTTTGGTTTTCCGGGTTTGAATCCTTTAGATGCCATAATTGCACCTGGAGTGATGTCACTATTGGATGTCATTACTGCTTGTCGAATGTCTTCACGTCGGACATGAGCATACGCCTACTCAACTGATGGGAAAGGTTGTAACTGAAGAACGTCACTTAGAATCTTTTCCAGCCGATCATCCAAGCCATCAAGAAAGACATAAACTCTATCTTCTTATAGAATGGAATTATATTTCTGAATATCCCTTGCACATTTCATTGGATTAGGATGACGAAAATCAATTTCGCGCCACAACCCTTGAAGATCAGTATAGTATTTTTCAAGGGAGCCACATGCCTGCCTCATGTGAGTTACACGCCGTCGAAGGTCGTATACTTGGGATGTATCAGTCTCATCAAAAAAGGTTGTAGCAATTGAGTCCCATACCTGTTTAGCAGTTGGGAATCAAATGAAATTACCAATCAAAGAGGGGTTCATTGAGTTGATTAGCCATCCTTTGACAATGGAACTTTCAGTTCTCCATTTCTGGAAAAGTGGATCTGTTTCGAGAGGCTATAGAGAGTGGCCAGTAATATATCCCAGTTTGTCTTTCCCTAAGATATACATCTCAACAACTTGGGACTATAGTACATAGTTGGAACCATCCAACTTAATGCCAATAGGAGCATTTGAGGAATCATATTGGATTTGAGAGGAGGTCTAGACTTTGGTCAAAACCTCTGTTATTTTAGTTGTCCAGTCGTCGAGACTGGAGTCTGCCATGGTTGCCGAGAGTTAGAGCTTTTGATCAGTGGGTAGATGAAGCAAAGATCCTATGATCCTGCTTTGATACCATGTCAAATAATTCTCTTTCTTTCTTTATTTCCTTGTGTTTACAGAAGACCACTTCGGTCTTTTTATAACTACGACCACTTCGGTCCAAAGCTAATCAAGCTATATACATTTAATGACACTAAATTTACATGGAAAGAAAGCTATTCTAAGACATGCATGATCTCAGGCTATAATTATGGTTGACCATTTAAGTAAGAAATTTTACAATAAAATAATTTCTATAAATAATCTGATTTGATTCTTGTAGGACAGCTCAGGCCAACATTTCTGTCCATCATAGGATTATAGTGAAGAAACGTTGAAGTTGGGTGGGTTATGGGCACCTAGCTACCTCTTCCACAAAAGGTGAATTCAAATTGAAACCGAAAGAGGAAGTAAGGTTACCTTGACTTTGAAGCTAGAGCTAAAATCTCCACTTGTTGCTGGAGTTGTTGGAGTCGAAGCTCGTGCAGGGTAGGTTCCGTCATTTTTTCCCCAGTTGGTCGATTGACCTGAAGCCTTGCTTCGTTCTTTCTTCTACCACTATTATTACGACCCCCATCAGGTGGATGGCTATCAGCTTGTTGACTTTCTCGGTGCTCATCTCTTCGGTGGGGTTGATTTTCCTATTGGTGAGTGCGACCATGGCCACGATTCCTTGCACTCAGTTCCTTTTCCCATTCCCGACTCACTTGTCTGTCTTTCCAAGCGGTAACGCAGGTCTCGTGGATCCTTCTGGGTCCTATCCTCATGTGGCCTTGAACTTTTGGTCCTGCTGCAGCTTGGTTATCAAATAGTTTCTCACCTTTCCTCATTAGTATTATGTTGTGGAGTATTCGGGTTGCAGTTTAGGTTCGCCAGGGTTGGAACATGAGGAGGCGTCAGTGGAGTCACTCTCGCCTCTCGGTGGATTGTGTCACTGAGCATGAGCCTCATAAGGAAATGCAGCAGGAAGCGGTTGCTGTGTTCTGTTGTTGGTGAGTACTTCGGCAAGCATTACGTTTATGTTAGCTTGTTGATCATACAAGGTTTTCCTCTAACTTTCGAAATTGTCTATTCTTTGAACTTGGGTCGCTTGTCAAGTCATGGGTGAGGGAACTGCCTTACAAGGAGCCCTTGAGTCGCTCTGGGTTACACTTGCCTCTGCACCATCTCTTCCTAAGGATATCATTCTTCTCTTACTCTGGAAAGGTTACCTTGGGTGATGATTCGTTTATGATGGCTTAATGGAAGTCAGGAACACTAATTGTCCTTTTCCCAAGACAGTGCCAAAATATTGATGCCAAAAACTAGCACCAATTAATTGATAAACACTGTGTACAAGTAACTGGGAGAAATGGCTGTGTTACCCTGGGAAGGTGGATGGCAAAGTGAAACCTCGTAATCATCTTCCATATCTAGGACAATGAAGCCACAAGAAATATAAATCTATCGACCTTAACAAGCACATCTTCCATTATACCCCTCAGATATTTAATTGAACTGTCAGCTAGCTGAAGGGATACAATGGTAGGTTTTACTTCTCCTAGGCCTAGTTTCTTAAACACTGAATATCGCATCAAATTTATACCACCACCTAAATCACACAATACTTTATCAAAGTAAAAACTTCCCATGACATAAAGGTAGAGAAACTCCCTGGATTCTACAACTTTGATGGAATTTTATTTTGCAAAATTGTTGAACATTCCTCAGTGAGGTTCACTATCTCAAACTCTTCCATTATCTTTTTGTTGGCTAAGATTTCCTTCAAATAATTTGCATAACTCGGCACTTAAGCTAATGCATCTGTAAAAGAAATGTTAATATGCAATTTCTTAAAAATCTCAAGAAATTTTGAAAACTGTTGATCTAATCTTTGTTGTTTAAATCATTTTGGAAATGGTAAATCATTGAAATTTGGAATAGAATTAGACGATTTACTGACTTCCCTGAGTTCTCTACTTGTGGATTTTCAACTTCCCCTTCTTTCTTTGGGATCTCAATCTCCTCTGTCTTTTTCTAATGACTCCTCAACCTGTTTTCCAGTTCTCAATGTTATTGCCTTTACTTTTTTTGTATTCTTCCCAGTTATCACTCGATAATACACCTTGTTGTCCATGAGCCAGTAAATTTGCCAATTTCCCCAATTGAGTTTCTAAGTGGCACTTGATTTTGTATTCTTGTTTTAGTACTAGCAATGAACTTAGCCATCATATCCTCAAGTCTAGACTTCTTTTGTTGTTGATTGAATCCAGGCGGAGGTCTCACATAATTACTGTTATTTCAACCAAAATTGGGGTGATTCCTTGACCCAAGATTGTAAGTTAGTGCATAAAGGTTGTTTTGTTGCCATCTAGAATTGTTAACCACATAATTGGCAAATTGATAGCATTTTGTACTATGGTGTGCTCCTCCACATAAATCACATTGTTGTTGAGGTGGTGCTGCAATACTCAAAGAACCTTCTTTCCTATTCAATGCTTGCACAGGGGCTATCAAATCTATCAATGAATCAATCTCATGAACCCTAGCAACGCTCCAATGCGGTAACTTCTCAATAAGCCACTGGTAATTGTTTGTGGCCATCAGTTATAACAACTCAAAAGCTTTATCAGGAATCTTCCTCACAATCATGCGACAAGATGTTGCATCAATCGTGGTTCTGGTATTGGCATTCAATCCATTGTAGAATGTTTGTACTTGTAACTATACCGGCATGCCATGATATGGACACTTCCTTAATGAATTCTTAAATCTCTCACAGACTTCATACAAGGACTCCATATCAAGTTGCATGAATGTGGCTACATCATTTCAAAGCTTGGTAGTCCTACAAGGTGGACAGAATTTACTCAAGAATTTTTCTGCCATCATAATCCAAATAGTGATGGACCTTACAGGCAATGAATTCAACCATGCCTTCGCTTTGTTCTTCAACGAGAATGAAAATAACCTCAACCTAATGGTATCATCCGTAACTCCATTATGCTTAAAAGTATATCATCTCCAGGAAGTTTATGAAGTGAGCATTCGAATCATCACTAGGCAACCTATAAAACTGGATGTCTTTTGGATCATCTGAATAATGGTCGGTTTAATTGTAAAATTTTACTTGAATGGTTGGCCTCCTAATGCTAGTAGCAGCACCATTGACTAAAGGCACAACAAACACATGCAAATTAAAGATCATGAGTCAATAGGAGCAGGTTAAGGAAATGGTGCGTTCTGTTGTTGATTCATTTCCTCTTACCATACTGGTAAAAGAAGTAGTAGCTACTGCTCTTTTTGCTTCTCTCTTTTGCTTTCTAAGCTTTCGTAGTGTTCTTTCTATCTCATGATCACACGGTAATGTCTGAGGCATACAATGGTAAATCCTGAAAAAGCAAAGAAACTCAAATTAAAACAAAACAAAAATAAAAGTAAAATAAATAAATAAACATTTCAATATCAAAGTAAGCAATAAAATTGTAATATTAAAAACTTACGTTCCCTGGCGACGGCGACGGTGCAAAAAACTTGTTGGGTGTTTTCTAGCTAGTGCACTAGATCGTACAAGTAGACAAAAGCTCATGTATTGAACCCACAACGAGCTTATATCTAACTAGAACATGCAATTACCAATGCTAAGTTGAACTAAACGAATTTCAGGAAAGGTTCTATCAATCTAATTAAGCTGAACAAATGAAAATAAGAACTAATAGCAATCAAGATAAATGAACTCTGATGACTTAAAATAACTGAGGCCCATGAATTAACCTGGCTATGCATATGATTCTCCATATTAAATTGTAATAAATTGTTAAAACTGAATACGTGACAACGAAATTCCCTAAGGCATTTGCTATCCTATTTATAGGTTATAATAAGCCTATTTCCATCTAACAACCTTCTATATTTCTATGAACGCTGAATACATGAAATTGAATAAAGTTCTATGCAATTCTTTATTCAATTGTACAGGTTACACGATGAAACTGAATACCATTTCTAGTCAATTTAACCTTGTGGTGTATGATTCATATATGCTTTCCTAAATGCTTTCCTAAAGACTGCGCCGGCGTTGTGGCAGTGGCTTTTTTGTGGTGACTCTCTGACTTCCAACCACCATGAAGGTTGATCTGAGCATCGTTGTGTTGACTCACAATCTTTGAAATCTCATTTTTCTTCCCTTTTTGCCCTTCATTTGGTTAATTTTTTAGTCCTTCACCTTCCACAAAAACACACAGAAGTCAGCAAACACAATTAAAAACAACTAAAAACATAATAAAATGACACGAATTTAATAATAAACCTAAGCAAAAGGGCCTAAATTTCTATCACAAGTAATACTTATCATAATTGTTAAAGAAATCCATGTTATTACAATTCAAGTTAACTAACCATTTAACAACTCATATGTTATTCTCTAAGTTGACAAATTCTGATAAAAATTGAAAAGAATCCGATTAACCCAATAATAAAACTTAGAGATACATTCCTCTTTATTACTTGAATCTTCTTAAATAATGCTTTTTTCCTTCATAATTTGATAAATTCTTTTAGTTTTTCATGAACTTTTATTGGATGGTAATTACATTCAAGTTAAATGGGTGTGTTAAGCGGACATTCAGATACTATTAATTTTTAATTATATGAAACACCCTATGAAAGGATCATATTACAGAAGCCACTGCCAGGTGCTAGAATTCATCCCCAACATCATCCAAGTTAGCTGAAGTTGCATGATCGTCTTTTGAGAATAATTTAGTTGTTGTTTTCCCTTCCCGTCTCTTTACTCTCCTTCCCTGCTCTCCTCTTCCTCTTCTTTTCCATTCCTTCCCTTCTCTCCTTTTCTTTGTTAGGAAAAGGTGAGACACCTTTTTGGTGGAAGACAAAAAAGGAAGAAAGGTTTCAAAAAAAGACAAAAGAGAATTCGGTGGATTAAATGTTTTACAAAAAAGAACAAAAGAGAATTCAGTGGATTAAATGTTTTACAAAAAAGAACAAAAGAGAATTCGGTGGATTGTTGACAAAAGGAAGAAAACTATAAAAGAGAATTCGGTGGATTGTTGACAAAAGGAAGAAAAATACAAAAGGTTGTTAAAAATTGGAAAAACGTGTTGACCTCACTATTTTGAAAAATGTGGAGAAACTCCCCTATAAATAGAGAGCTTCTCCTCTCACTTTATGTATCTCTTCCGTATCCATTTCTTATTCTCTCTTTGAGGTCTAATAAAATCCTTTTTTTTTTTTGGGTTCTGTGGAGGTTTCCCTTAATCAAAAGAGGGTTTTACCACGTAAATCTTTTACCAATTGTTTATTATTTATTGTGTTATTTTCATTTCAAATTTATACTACGTGAGTCTATTTCATAACAGTGGTAGCAGAGCTTCGGGTTTGTTGTTCCAGGTGTATAGCTTTGGGTTTACTATTTCGGGTATACTGTTCCAGTGGTACTGTTCATAAACACTATTCCGGTGGTACTGTTCAAAGCCACTGTTCAGCTGGAACTGTTCATAGTACTATTCACGATACTGTTCTGAGGGTACTGTTCACGAGTATTATTCTAGAGTATTGTTCAGAGGTACTGTTCCGAGTTCCGCGTTACCATTTCGGAGTGTTACTGTTCACTATACGAGTAAAACAAATGACGGCAAAATTTGAAATAGGGAAGTTTAATGGGGGCAACTTTGCGTTGTGTAAGATGAAGATAAAGGCGATTTTAAGAAGGAAAATTGCTTGGAAGCAATTGGAGAGAGACCAGAAGATATCTCTGATGATAAGAGATGGGAAAAGATGGATGGCGATGCAATGACAAATTTGCATTTAGCATTAGCAGATGAGGTATTATCAAGTGTCTCAGAAATGCAAACTGCAAAAGAAATCTGGGATACATTAACAAATTTGTACGAAGCCAAGTCACTACACAACAAGATTTTCTTGAAGAGAAGACTTTATACTCTTCGTATGTCAGAATCAACTTCGATGACTAAGCACATCAACACCTTGAAGACTCTATTCTCTCAGCTCTCGACTATGGAGCATATAGAGAAGAAAGAGCGTGTCGAGCTCCTACTTCAAAGTCTACCTGATTCGTATGATCACCTCATTATCAATTTGGCCAACAGTGTGTGGTTCTAGTAGGAGCTATAACAAGAACAGGGGCAAGTTAAAGAGTAGGAAGGTTATCTGCTACCATTGTGGTAAGCAGGGGCACATAAAGAAAGAGTGTTGGCAATTGAAAAAGAGTGAAAAAAGTAAGACGAAAGGGAAAGAACCTGAATCGTCAAACAGTCAAAGTTATGTAGCAAGTGTTTCGGATGATGGCAAAATACTTTACAGTGAAGCGACAACTGTTGCGGAAGGTAGAAAGAAGTTTGCTGATATCTGACTAATAGATTCAACAGCAACGTGGCACATGACTTCTTGGAGAGAGTGGTTCGATGAATATAAAACCATCTCAGGAGGATCTATGTACATGGGTAATAATCATGCCCTAGAGACCACCGGCATCGATACAATCAAGATAAAGATGTACAATTGAACGATTTGCACAATCCAAGAGGTATGACATGTAAAAGGCTTGAAAAAGAATCTACTATCCATTGGACAACTCAATGATCTTGGATATAAATTCCATACAAAAAATGGGATTATGAAGGTTGTCAGAGGTGTGCTTGTGAATATGAAGGCAGAGAAGATTACTGCTAATTTGTACATGCTTTATGGAGAAACAGTTCAGGAGGCAGACGAATCTATTGCAAGCATGGAGAAAAGTTGACGATGATGTGGCATCGTAAACTTGGACACATGTGTGAAAGAGGTTTGAAAATTATCTCCGATCGAAAATTGCTTCTTGGGGTTAAAATTGTAATTTTATCATTTTGTGAGCATTGTGTTATTAGCAAGCAAAATAGATTAAAGTTTAGAAGATCTAATGTTAGGAGCAAAAAAATCCTAGACTTGATTCATTCTGATGTTTGAGAGTCACCGGTTATATCCCTAGGAGGAACCAAATACTATGTGTTATTTGTTGATGATCACTTTAGAAGAAGTTGGGTATATCCTATCAAGAAGAAGTAAGATATTTTTACAATGTTCAAAGCCTTTAAAGCACGAGTTGAGCTTGAAACTAGGAAGAGGATCAAGTGCCTGAGGACAGACAATGGAGAGGAATTCTGTAGCAAGGAGTTTGATGCTTTCTGCACTCAAGAAGGCATTAAACGACAGAAGACGGTTGCTTACACACCACAACAAAATGGTGTAGCAGAGTGGATGAATCGAACATTAGTAGAAAGAATGAGAGCTATGTTAAAAATTGCAAGTCTACCTAACATGTTTTGGGCAGAAGCAGCGAACACCGCTTGTTATGTGATAAATGGGCTCCCTCAATAGCAATTGAGTTGAAGACACCTATAAAGATGTGGACTGGTAAGCCAGCTAATTATTCTCTTCTGCATATAGTTGGATGTCCTGCATATGTGATGTATGATATCCAAGAAAGAACGAAACTAGATCCAAAATCTAGAAGATGTATATTCTTAGGGTATGTTGATGGAGTTAAGGGGTATCGCCTATGGGATCCTACTGCCCATAAGGTCATCATCAGCATGGATGTTATCTTTGTAGAAGATAAACTACAAAGTGATAAAGATGATAGCACGACAAAGAAGAGCATTGAGACTATGATTATAGGTGAAGAAAAAGTAGAAGAGTCAGATTCTTCTAAAGCAGTTTCAGAGAATGATGAACCAAAACCAATCGAGTTAGCAACACCTGAAACTCGTCGATCAAATCGAAAAAGAAAAGTACCTTTATGGCATTCAGAGTATGTGATGACGAGTGATATCGGATATTGTTTCCTAACAGAAGATGGAGAACCTTCAACTTTTGAAGAAGCGATAAATA
>JANLJB010028927.1:0-12594 GCA_026212285.1 Bursera cuneata | reverse complement strand
TATATATAGTAGACGATTTGTTGTAATAATAGTGAATAAGGGTTTCTTTGTTATTAGATTTTGTCCCACTATATTCTAATTAATAGTAAATAAATGATTTTTTTATTATTAAATGTTAATTATAATCATCTAGGAAGTGTCCATTGAGATTCTCTCTAACACAAATATGAGTAGATAATTATTTTATCATGTGACAAAAGGCATCTTTCTTATTTTGAATATCATATTATGTGTCTAACATTTTGAATAGAATAAATTAATTACCCAATCAAACCATATTTTAATCATTTGGTTTAGTAATGCTTAGTTTCATATTGTATATAATATATATATATATATATATATAGCATTATTCTATTTGCATGTGGTAAGAATTACAGTTCATTATATTCATTGCAAATATTTAACTGGTCAACCAAACACAATAATATATAAAAATTGCCCTGATTATGTTAATTAAATGAGATCGATGCAGCTTTATTAATTAAAAAATATAATTAAATTACTTAAATATTAAATGTTACAAAAATAAAGTTTTAGTGTTATGAAACTATGTCAATAAATTATTCAGTATGAAAAAATATTATTAGAAATTAAACCAAATACATTTGTTAGACTTGAATTCTTATTAGATAATCTATATTTAGTTAAATAGGGTTTAAGGAGTTTTAATTATGTTAAGATTAGGCTTATTTATTTGATTTATTTTCGTATTAGTAGGTTTAATTGTTTGAGTAATATAATTATGATATGTCCACTATATAAGACTTTATAATTTGTCAATTTTAATTAAGAAATAATGATTCTTCTTCATATAATTTTTTTTTCATGTCACTTGAGCTGGAATGTTTCTTTTAATTTCCCTACAAAATATGAAAGAGTTTATATGAATTAATTTAAAGTAATAAATCCTAAAAATGTTTCTGCATTCAAAAATTGACTAGATCCAATTATTAATATTAGTTTTTATTTATTTATTTGTTAATGATATTAAATCTTATCTATAGGAAACCTCCATTGAGATTCTTTCTAACACAAACATGATTATCATATCATGGGATCACAATTATCTCTCATGTTCAAACAATATTATATTTGTTTTAATTTTAGACCAAAAGTTAATAATAGGAGGAAAATAAGTGTAAAAACTTTGGGCTATTTTATAAGAGATTACAGGGAGAAAATGTGGAGGGCTCAAGAAAGTGAAGTATTACCTAGATCCAACTATTAATATAAGTTTTTATTTATTTATTTTTTAATGATATTTAATCTTGTCTATAGGAAACCTCCATTGAGATTCTTTCTAACACAAACATGATTATTATATAATGGGACATCTATATTGTGGGGTCAAGAGAGTGGGGTATTGACTAGATTCAATCATTAATATTAGATTTTATTTATTTATTTGTTAATGATATTAAATCCTGTCTGCAGGAAACCTCCGTTGAGATTCTTTCTAACACAAACACGATTATCATATCATGGGACAATTATCTCTCTTGTTCAAACAAATATTATGTTTGTTATAATTTTAGTACAAAAGTTAATAATAGGAGGCAAATAAGTGTAAAAGCATTGGGCTATTTAATAAGAGATTACAAGGAGAAAATATGGTGGGGTCAAGAGAGTGAAGTATTGTCTAGATCCAATTATTAATGTTATTTATTTATTTATTTGTTAATGATATTTAATTTTTTCCACTCATATATTATAATAAATCAAAGATTACGAAGAAATGTCTAACAAAATGAAAAGAAATATTTAAAACATATAATCTGTTGAACATGTAGTGTATATGAAATTAAACAACTCAAAATATAAAATATAAATAGTAATGTCAGTAGAGATTCATGCATCTCATAATATCTTATGACACTTCAATTTAATGTTAAGAGTTGTTGTACTTTTTATATTTCGTGTTTTATCAACTACTAATTAATTTTTTAAATTTTATTCAGATAAAATAAAATAAATTAAATTGGCATCTGATTAATTAAATTTCAAACTGATTAGATAGAAATGTTTATTTTGATGGTTAATCTAATTAATTTGAGAAAGCCGGTTAGATAATGATTATCATATCAATGGGACAAAAGAACAAAAGTTATCTTTTTTGTACAAACAATATCACATTTAAAAATAATAAGATTAAGACTTTTCATATTAGCCAGATCATTATCAAGCCAAAACTCTTACAAACCAAAACTCTTCTGGCTCGAATATTAGCTTGACTGAAGATCCAACCCAGATAAAACGCAAATTAAACAAAAAGTGGATTCAAGTAACCCTGGAATCGAAAAAATCTGACTTTTTAATGTTTAGAACATGTTGCAGAGGCAAGTGAGATATGGGATGGAAGGGAAATTAAGTCACTATGACGTTGATATTTCATCAGCTTATCGTCTATCTTAACAGTTTTTTCACAGTCCATACAATATAAGAAGAACAAAAATTTAAGATCTAGTATATACAGGAAAGAACCTGAAATCATTCTAATGCAAAATTAATTCAGATCTGAAAATTATTTATTTCGTCGCCATTAAAAAAAAAAATCTAGACAGAGAACTATATTTAATTTCAAAATGAGAGAGAAACAGAGAAGAGGCAAAATTTTTATAACAAGGTTGCACCAAATGCAATTTATTTTTTGTTGGGCATACCTCTTAAGTAGAGCCAGCTATTTATTATGCTCTAACAAACCTATTGAGAAATATTAAACAGCTTAATCCCCGAATTTATATCTTCACATGGCCTCAAATAAGGAACAACGTTAGCTGAATCCACTCTGCCATTTCCCTTGCACTTATAAACTGGATGAGCAAAAAAACAAGGCTCCATTGACATGGCTCGAGCACAAGGAGGATCTGGGACTTTTCGATTCTCTATCCTGTATAGAATCCATGGTTTCGATCCCCCAAGACCTTGAGCCACATAACCAAAAGTTGACCCTGCGCTAGTCACCAAAACATCACTCAAACTTAGAAGATATATTTCAGCCCAAGCCTTCTTGTTGTGCAAGTTGTCCCTTGTTCGTTGATGTTTTTCATAGCTTGGCTGGTAAACTGCAACAACTTCTCCATTTAAAGTTGGGTGCTTCCAATACATATCTTTCATTTTCTCAAAATATTCAGAGAATAAGGATGTTATAAGAACAACCTTTGACGCCCTTTTTTTTGATGGAGCAGACACATTTGTTGTCTTATTGCAACACCAACTCATATGGAAATTTGTAACCACTAGAATCACAATTCTTTTGTTGGTTAAGAATACCAATAAAATTTATCAATCTATTGAATTCCTCAATTCTTCGTCACCCGAAGCAGAAATAATGCGCACAAGAACTGAAAAATGTCTTGTCAAGATTTGATGTATACGTTAATCATCATACCAAGATGTATATATTGAGTTGGTTGAAGGTGAATGGGGCTTATATATGCTACTGCAGATAAACCAATGGACAATTTTAAAAAATTTGCAGTGACTGAATCAATTAGTAGTCGAATATCACGGTAAAGTTCACATAAAATTCTGCAAAAGCAATTGATTAGGATGAGCCAATTGAATTGAAAAAGAGTTTAAATGAATCAGAGGAAAAAGCTTCACAAACAAAAGCAATACAAGAAAATATAGAGATCAGTGTTAATTGTTTACTAAATCTCTAGAAGTACTGTTTACATATCGTTGACATATTAAATGAATTTTAAATAATTTAGCAAAATAAATAGTTTTTTTTTTTTTTTTGGGGTACATGTTAATGAGATTCAACCGTATCTTGGAAGTCTCCATCGTCTATTTTTACATAAAAGTCACGAGAATTCAAATAAAAAAAATAAAGAAAATAATTCAAGAAAGTTAGATGAATGTTTTGAACCCAAGCTGCCAATTCATTCACCTCCACCACATTTCGTCCTCCATGCCACCGGGTTTTGTCCCCACCATTTTGTTCTCCTCTGTTCTCAAACGATTATGGGTTCTTGAAATGACAAATTCAAGAATTAGGAGTGGGTTGAAGAGAAGAGAGAATAGTTGAAATTGGGAAATTAGGGTTTTTTAAAAACAAAAAATGAGAGGATTCAATTTGAGGACATTTTGATCAAACAGGATGAAGTTGGCTAGGTGAAATATAGCTTTTAGAAACTTGGTCATTTTTCATTTCGACCCGATTAATAGATTGTGCTAGTAACTGCATACAAAAATCAGATTAATTGATTTAGTGTACCAATGATTGTTCACAATTATCAACAATTCCCTATAAATATTATTTTTATTATTAAATAATGATAACTTGAAAAAAAAATTATTTATTTTAATTATATAGAGAGAGAGAGAGAGTAATACTTCTGCTTGCATATATATACATACAATTAAAAAGCTTCATATAGTTTTAAATTTTAGGTTTGGAGACTAATTAAGAACTCTTGTAATTATAAAGTAATTACATATACTCTTGTATCTTAAGAAATTAAAAGTGTACGGCTCAACCTACAAAATTAAGATCACAAATCCTCAAATACCAATCAATATGGTGCAGATAAAAATTCAGTGAATACAGGACATTTTATTAATAGAAAATGGAAGATACATAGGCAGAATACTTGAAACTTTACGTACAAAACAGTACCAATTCTAAAAAGGAACTCAAACGAACTGGAGTTGATGGCTTTCCTTTTTCTTTATTTTTAATAAAAAGGAACACAAATAAAAACAAAGGGAGATTAATTTATAACTGAAAAGAGGTAGAGACTTTCACCATTCTTACTTTTGCTCAATCATTTTTCATCGTTTTATGCTCTTAGCGGGTAGTCGTGTCTCTTCGATAGGCATGGTTACGTTGTTGACGTCCTGCATTTCCTCCAACTCCAACAGGTCGGTTAATTCTATCGGCTCGATCAACAGGACGCTGATAGACATCGTAATGATCAGGAGGAGTTCTACGCACAGGTTGTTGAGGTTGAACGAGGTACCGACCGGGTGGTACACTACACAAAATCATAAAAACATTGCCTCCTGCATTTCCCCCTAATCCAGTGACTACATAATGACCAGGATCAACACGTCTGTCCACACTAATTGTACCGTCTCGTCCAGCTGGCACATTAATCTCATTCGAAGGAACATTGATCGGGCCTCTTCCTTTTCTTACTTCAGCTCCAGTGACTATGTAATGACCAGGCAAAATGCTTTGGTTGCCACCCATGGTTTCCTAAAAGAGAGAGAGAGAGCTACCTTGTGGACTTGTTTTTTGATCTTTGCATGTCTACGTACTTGTATATATATAAAGGAGAATCAAGCAATTTTTTGATCTATTATTATTTTTATTTTACCTAATATTCTAGTATGTTAAAATGTGCAAGTACTCTTCAACTGTTGATAAACATGGGAGCGAGATGTTGAGCTGTAACCCTGGCAAGTTATATAAGCCCTTTCTCACATACTTTTAGGTTCGTTAATCAATTACTTTAACAGATCTCATAAGTAAATTACCATCCTTAAAGTTAAAACTGTTAAAGAATATAAAAGTTATCAAGCAATTTACGAGTAAGCATAAATTCAAGGGTCAAAAAATTTATTAAAAAATAGTTAATCTTGTCATATTCAGGTCCAACTCACTGCATTGCTAAACTGCAGAGTTATATAAACATCACTGTTTTCGTGTTCTCTAAAGGCTTCGTAATCAACGGTCGGTCGTAGGCAAGTCAGTTAGAAAGACCTTATGAAGGTTAGTAGTGGTGTGTTGAAAAAAATTTGAAACCACGAGAATCACAATTCTTATGTTGGTTAAGAATACCAATAAAGTTAACAAAAGGGCAAGTTGAAAAGTTTATCAATCTATCGAATTCTTCAATTTGTTCGTCACTAGAAGCAGAAATAATGCACAAGAACTGAAAAATGTCTTGCCAAGATTTGATGTATACGTTAATCATCATACCAAGATGTATATATTGAGTTGGCTCCTGCAGAGAAATCAATGGACAATTTTAAAAAATTTTCAGTGACTGAATCAACTAGTGGTCGAATCTCACCGAAAAATTCACATAAAATTCTGCAAAAGAAATTTATTAGGATGAACCAATTGAATTGCAAAAGAGTTTAACTGAATCAAAGGAAAAAGTAAAAAGAATACTAGAAAATGAAGAGATCAGTCTTAATTGTTCACTCAATCTCTAGAAATATTGTTTACATATCGTTGACATATTAATAAAGTCTTAGTGATTTGACTGACATATCGTTGCTGGAGTTGTTTGTTTCGATGTTTCTCATCTTATGAATCAAATTTATTCAGCTATGCTGATAAGCTTTTTGTTGCTTTACGTGACTGTTCAATGTAAATCTAAATTTACCGTGTTATTAGATCATGTTCTCCGTTTTGTAGGCACAAATACTTTTACATTTTTAATTCACATAAATATTTTGAGTCTTGGCATTCAACCATCTTATCATGGGAAAAATATTCATACTCCTATTTACCCAACATAACATTTCGAAACTTCTTATAATAAGAAATGAATAGCCTCCGGTATTGCAAGCTTAAAATATTAGCGGAGAAGACAAATTAAAATGGGTCCAACTTTTATTCTTGCCCAACCGTCAATAGTGTTCGCATATTTGCTATAGCGAGCTGGCGGTTTCTTCTTGAAATGTTTATTTTTATTACACATTTGAAATAAAATAATGTGCCTAAACAAGAATCTCAAGTTTTTGATTTTGTATTGCGATACCTACACAAGAACTGTTATTGTTTTATTCTTGAATTTGTTTGTTAAGCTAATGTGCACATGTGAGTAACAACTAACCTTTTTTTTTTATTTTGTGTTGCGATTTTTTTTTTTTTTATTACAATTGCGATGATTAAATCTAAACCTTAATAATAGACGATTTGTTCTAATAATTGTCAATAAAGGTTTCTTTCTTATTACTAGAGCCATTGTTAATAGTAAATAAGGGTTTCTTATTATCTAGAAATCACCCGAAAATGCGGACAAGAACTAAAAAATGTTTTGCCGAGATTTAGTTTACACAAATGTTATCCATTTTATATGCACAAATGCTCTTACATTTTTAATTCACATAAATATTTTGAGTCATTGGCTTCCGATCAATTTATCATGGGAAAAATATTAATCCGTTTATTTACCTAACATAACATTTCGAAACCTGATATATGACCAGATCCACCAACTGAATATATATGTTCCAAATATCAAATCATTTAACAAAATAAATTAATTTTTATTTTTGGTTAAATGTTAATGGTAATCACTAGGAAGTCTCTAACAATATTATCTCTAACACAAGTGTGATTAGATAATAATTTTAGCATGTGACAAAAGGCATCTTTCTTATTTTGACAGCATCATATTATGTGTCTAACATTTTGAATAGAATAAATTGAAACTTCAAACGTGTTGTGCAATTAATCCGAATCAAATAAGAAAAAGAAAAAGAATACACACGAATTAAAGTGGTTCGGTTATAAGCTTACGTCTACTCTGACAGTAAAGAAATCAACTATATGAAATTAGGGTTACATCAATAAATATAAATAATATACTCTAATTTCCAAACTACACTTATAATACCGCACCATATTGCTGCTCCAACAACTAGCCATCTTCTACAGATGTATGACATATGAGTCATACCATCAACATAATGCTTAGTTTCTTATTGTTATAGATTGATTTGACAAGCTGCATTATTCTATTTGCATGGTAAGAATTACAATGTGGGCTACAATGTCAACTATATTAATGTAGCAAATAATAATATTTCTCATATAAGGGAGGCATAAATTTAAGTTGGATCTAATAATAAGAAACGAATAGCCCCCAGTATTACAAGCTAAAATATTATCGGAGGAGACAAATTAAAATTGAGAATTAGGGTATAACGTAGGCTCATAACCGTACCACTTTAATTCGTATATTATTATCTTTTTTTCCTTTGATTTCAGTTTATTGCACAACACATTACTAAACCAAATGAATAAAATATGGTTTAATTTAAACAATAATGTATTAAGAGAAATAAGCCCAATTTTTTTATTTGACCAAGGCTAAAGAACAGAAGATTCTATATAGATTTTATTCTATTCAAAATGTTAGGCACATAATATGATGCTGTCAAAATAACAAAGATGCCTTTTGTCACATGCTAAAATAATAATCTAATTGCATTTGTGTTAGTTATGGTTATCTAATAACCAAAATAATCAATGGAAACTTCCTAGATGATTATCATTAACATTTAACCCAAAAAACAAAAGTGATGATTACTTAACAAGATTTCTTTTTCTTTCAAGAAATCTAGCTAATTTGTATCAAAAGATGATCCTAATTCTATATAATTATATATTTTAATTTTTTTTTTCATATATTAAATCTACAATAAACATGTTCGTGCACCTCACGCAATTAATTTCATCGAGGACATTTTTATGACATATGAAAACAATATTTAATTAGCCCCCACTTTTATTTTGTTTTTAATTTGTTGATAATTTTGTCCTTAAGAAAAGTTATTAAAGAGGGAAAAACATTATAAATTCACCTTGGGAATTACTTTATTTTAATTTTATGATTTTCTCCCAACTATATCTAAAACAATCTAAAATATTAAATCAATCAATTTTTTATTTCTAATTATTAAAAATTATAAATTCACCTTGGGAATCTCAATATTGGAGGCCTTCTATTGATAATACTATAGAGAAGACAAACCCATTGTCAGGTTGCAAGTCAGTTTGTTACCCGGCATGAGACCATTGCCCTACGAAAGCCCGTAAAGGATCAATAGTCTTAAGCCCGATAACAGGCTGGACTAAGCCGATAATGGGTTGAATTGTAGTCTGACGGCCCTCTCACCAGAATTTTTGATTTTTTGGCGATTTTGTAATTTTCGTTTTAGTAATTTTAGTTTATATTGTCTTAAAAATGTTGAATAAATAGAAATTAAGAGAAAAATAACATGTTTTGTTGGCGTGTCATGTGATTTTGATCCATATTTTTTATTTTAGGCATGTGTCATGCTATCATTCCCATGAAATATTATTCTTTTCTGTTTTTTGTTACTCTATAACTTATTTTGAATTCTTGTGACTTTTATGTAAAAATAGATGTTGAAGTGAAACAGATTGAGTCTTAAGAATGTAATTTTTGGTGTTAAATTGAAATTGTTAAGCGAAAAATAATCATAAAAAAATTGAGAAAATGTCAAGGGCTTTGTTTGTTTTATGTGTGTCTAAAGATGAACTTATCTCAGTCAAGTGTTCAAGTGTTGCTAACATGCACATTAACCAAACAATTCACAAAATCTAAAACAGGAAATCAAAATGAACCATACTCGACAGAATCTTGAGATTCTTCTTTAGGCACATTATTTTATTTCAAATGTGCATTAAAATAAACATTTCAAGAGGAAACCGCCAGCTCGCTATTTTTGTGTATGCAAGACCCACGCAATTGAAAAATAGATATCTTTCTCTTCAATATATAGTTTAAACGAGTTTGTAATTGCATTCCAGGAAGAAACACAAAGTTTTAACTTTAAGGATCACTTCTGGTAATTTACTTAAGATTTACAAACCTGAAAGTATGTGAGCAAGTTATGCAGGTAGCCACAGCACTGAAGGTTAATTTCAAAGACGCAGAAAATAAAAAATTACATACAAGAGGACCAGAACAAGCAAAACCTTGGTCAGAGTGTTATTTGACTATATCCAACGAAAGTTATTGTTCGCTAGACTACAATAAACGTTGTTGTCTTTGAAGTCTTCAAAACCATAAGATTTGTCCTTAATTTGCTTAATTGCAACCCATCTTATAATACCCAGAGAAATTGGAATAGTAGAATTTTGATGAACAGTGAAATTTTGGTGTATTCAGCATATATATGAATGACATGTAATTATGATGTTGTATGCGAGTATATATAGATGCGAATGCATAGGTACATGATCTATTCATATCAATAGTTGCATTTTTATTGTGGATGAATTTGTGTGTATATGAGTATATGTGTGAAAAGTTAGAAACTTCGGACAAATTTGGGAAATAGGAGCTGAGGCAAAGAAACCACGCCGCGGCTTAGAAGGAAACGACACCATGGCATAGGAAGGGGAATGGGCACAGGACAGGCGGTCCACGCCGTAGTGTAGAGCGAAGTATGTTGCAGTGCTATTGGACGGAAAGTCTGCACTGCGACGTAGAACGAAACAATACCACGGTACAGTTCAAACAAAAACTCTATGTCACAGCGCCGATGCAGGATTTCATAATTTTAAAGATTTCAAATGTCACAACCTGGAACTTTTTATACAGGAATCCTAAGGGTGAGCCAATGAATAAATGTGATAAAAATTAAATAAAAGTTTTAATGCAAGTATTTATACATACTATGTAATTATACATAATGTCAAAATATCTTTTACAAACTAATTCGTTACATGAATACGTGCAAGGGTTCAATTTTAAACTCCTCGAAAGTTCTCTAAGTGAGCTCCAGAATGTCCCCACCCGAAGGTTGACCTCTGGTATCTGTCGGAGGAAAGGGGTGATCAACATAGCCTAGTGAGAATTTTAACAACTACACAGTTTTATAACATTTTAAATTCTGACATGCATCACATCCAATCATATTGTCACTCATATACACATTAATTTCACTACCAGAAATTTTCTCATTTTAACCACAACTGTCGTGGTATATGCGATGCACCCACACATCTCAATCATTTGCAACCCAATCATCAACCTATGGTTGGCCTTAGATCCAATATCTGAAACGGACTCATCTAAGTATCCTTTCGTCTCTCAACACATGCTACTAACAGTACACACGAGCACATCTAAGGCCTAACATTGTATATGCATATCACAAGTGAATCCCCTTAGGTCTCTTAACACACATAAGGGCACATCTAAGGCCTGACTTTGTACATGCGTATCACATGTTAATCTCCTTAGGTCCCTCAACATACACGGACGCATCTAAGGCCTACATGTATACCACAAGTGAATTCTCTTAGGTCTCTCTACACCCACAGGCACATCTAAGACCTGACAGCATACATGCATATCACAAGTGAATCCCCTTAGGTCTCTCAACACACACTGGCACATCTAAGGCCTAACCCTGTACATGCATATAACAAGTGAATCCCCTTGGATCCCTCTACACCCACAAGCACATCTAAAGCCTGACACTGTATATGCATATCACAAGTGAATCTCCCTTAGTTCCCTCTCACATCAAGATCTTGTGCATAAGGTAAGACTATCCCTATCACACCGGGATCTTGCGCATAAGGTGTTAGACTATTTGTGCCCAAGAGCATCACCATGTAAATATACTTTGTATATTGTACACATTTGATTTATGTAATAAAGGAAATTGTACTTTCTTTATCATTACTTGTAATTATATTACATTAAAATGTGATGATAAATGTCCATATGATGTTGATGAATGAATGATTTGATTATGAGACAGAAATCGATTTGGTAAACATAACATCAGTAAAACGTCACTGGTCGAAGTACTGTCAAGACTGGACATCCGCAGTACGGATAGACTAGTATTACACTTGTACTGGCTATAGAAGTATAACAGCATGATTCTCACACATTTAAGTATCGGATACTTATGCAAGTGTATAGGGGAACATTGTTAGTCGTTTTGACACGGGAACATATTCATTGGACACAGCCCGATACGGAATCCCATTAGTAATACATATGTCTATGGGAGGTTTGCTAAGGGTACATGTAAGTAATCCTTAGACCTGAGACTTACACGGCCATCTCATTTAGACATCAGTTCGCTTTGACACTTGCAGGAATAAATCCTTCCGGGTTAGAGAACCGTTTGTCGTTGGACGTGCCGTGACCTATTTGGGACTGGTTGTAATGTCAAGACAGGACATATCACTTCGAGTATATGGAGATAATGTCACACTAGATTCGATGGTGACTACTCATAGCCCAGTCGGCACGCAAAAGCGTGACGAGAATTATTCTCGGTCACGGCTCAAAATAGAGAATCGCACAACAAACGAGGATCTGAAATGTTCAGTATTATTCAGGAAAACACGTTCAATCCCTATACCCCTTACATGACATATGATATAAGATTTAATTACATAGAATTATGCCTGACAAAGGTTACGTGACTTTACGCATACATTCAGATAATTGAGCGGCTTGGTGCTTTGCTAGAAGCAAACCATGCCTTGTAAATCATGGGCTCGGCACATAGTGTTCGAGACGGTAGATTGTTCGAGCGTGATGATTTACGGCCAATATATTCGGATGCCTAATGGGCTGTACTCCGATGACGTCTCGATGAGGAATTGAAATAGGAGTTATGAGAGCGTTTTTCACCTTGGGTGAATGTTATGAATAGTATTTTTTATACACTATTCACAAATGGGCTTAAAGGATGCATCGGTTAAATCACTAATTGGTTTTGGGCTTTGACATGGATTGGATCCATTAACAAAGGTTGTAAATATTCATTTGCACCCAAGCCCATGTACAAAGGAGAGACAAATCAAACTAGTTGGACTTAGTTGATATTTGGTGGTAAAATATC
>JANLJB010028926.1:0-12593 GCA_026212285.1 Bursera cuneata | reverse complement strand
TTTTTTATGAAAAAATAATTTTGTTTAATGAAAATACATTTAAAAGATTATAAAAAATTTAGTAAGCTCTTGAGAAAAATGTAAAAAATTGCAAAGTTGAGGAGGTCATTTAAAAAATATCTTTTAAATTTTTTAATAATAATTTGATACTTTGTCAACACTTATTTAGTTAAATAGAGATTCTCTGTAAGTATTAAACAAGTTGTTGAGCTATCAATTATACCCACTCAAACACTTTTACATTTTATTCGATAACTCGGAAGACTTGTTTAGAATATAAAAAAAAATTATGGAATATTTTTATAAATTATTGTGATTTATATAATTAGTATGTTTTAAGGAATTAATAAAGGAGTTACTCTAGAAATTAATTGGGAGATAATTTAGACTTTTTTCTTATACATTTAGAGTATTCTTCAAAGAGATGAATGAAAATTGCATCATTTTATGCAATATGATATAAGAGCTATTTTGACCAAAAATGTAAAAGGTTAAAACACCTAAAACAAACTAAGGTTTGACTAAAACTTAAAATATCCTCCTCAACTTTGCTATTTTTTACTTTTTTCTCAAGAGCTTACTAAATTTTTTATAATCTTTTAAATGTATTTTCATTAAACAAAATTATTTTTTCATAAAAAATAAGTTATAGTAATAAAATGCATATGTGATTATAATTTTATTAGAGGAATAGACAATATTCAATTGACTAAAAATTATCGTAATAAAGCAAAATTGCATAAATGTAATCTTCTTAGGGGTTGTTTGATTCAGTAAAAATACACATGGGAATCGGAATGGGAATAGGGTATTCCCATTCTTGTTGTTTGGTTGATAAAAAAAAAGCTCAAGAATGGGAATCCCATTACCCCAAAAAAGGGAATTAGCCATTTTCCCCCACCCCTTTAGGAATCAAATTTGATTCGTGAGTACAATTAAAAGCAAGGTTTTTCACTTTTTGAAGAAAAAAAAGTTATAATATTTTAAAAAAAGTAAAATTAATTAAAAATATTATAATATTTAAAAAAGGTAAATAAATTAAAAATTATAATATTTTAAAAAAATGTTAATAATTTTAAAAAGTTATAATATTTAATAAATTTAAAAAATATATTTTTTTAAAAGGTAAATTAAAAATAAAAATTTATAATATTTTTTTAAAAAGGTTAATAAATTAAAAAATTATAATATTTTAAAAAAAGTTGATAAATTAAAAAATGTAAAAAAAAGTTATAATATTTAAAAAGATTAATAAAAGGTTATAATATTTAAAAAAAGTTAATAAATTAAAAAAATTATATAATATTTTTTATAAAAGGTTAAAAAAATAAATAAAGTGTAAGAAAGATGAAAATTCATATTTTATTATAACAATAATATATATTTATTATTATTATTTATTTTATATATTTTTACAGGGAGTAATTTAAAATTTTGATATTAATTTCGATTCCGAACTTTTTATAATCCAACCAACTCCCACAGGAATCAGATTCTCATTCCATACTGAACCAAACAAGAGAAATGAATAGTCATTCTGATTCTGATTCCACCCCATTCTGATTCCGATTTCAATTCCGATTCCGAAGCTCTAACCAAATAGACCCTTAGTGTATCATACATATGGAAGTTAGTTTATAGTTGGATCTAAATTTGGGCAACTTTTTCGTTGGATGAAAATATGGTTTTTTTTTTTTTTTTTTTGGTGAATGTAAAACATGATTTTATAAGTTAAAAAATGTCAAAATGTTTTAAGAAAAATAGTGTAAGATGAAAATAGAAGAAAGCTAAATGTTATCCATTTTTATAAAATTTAATTTGCAACAAAGGGGTAGTAGGCAAAAATGCAAGATGAGTATGAAAAATACTTTCACTTATCATTAAAAACAAAACGCAACACATTGAAAGAAAACACTACTTGTTTAATCATTCCAAAGTGTTTTGTTACTAAAAAAACTCCATTTATTTTAATTTCCCAGTTCAAAAGAATTACAAAGTTTTCAGTAAAAATTCAGCACTTTGTCAACACTCGAAAGTTTGTGCTATAACTAGAAATTTTGAATTACATGATCCCAACTCATTTTAAAATACAAAATAATATTAAAGTACTGGTTAAGTAACATTGCTGGATTACCAGAATCCTTCAATTTCAAATTCAACTGAAGTATTTGCTTCTAAAAATACAAAGATACAACAACATAAGCACAAAGCACATTTAAGCAAGAATGCAGAACCCATCTGGAAGGACTGAAACCATCCAACCTTGCATAATCAAATTAAAGATCTTGTGGTAAAAGAAGGGCGTGAAAAACCAAGGAAATAAGTATTGAAAATGGAGAATAAACTGTTCTTACTTCCAAAAAACTTAACAATGAAGTTCCAACTCTTTGCTAGGTTGAATATTATCATCAACAACCCCTTGATAGGAAAATTTTCTCCGCCGGTCAACCTTAAGAGATACAATTTCAAGGGTCAACATGCACTAATATACAGTGAGAGGAGAATACAAAGAAAAAAACCGGCAGAAACAGGAGGGGCGGACCATTGACTGGTTTGTCAGACTATCTAGCTCCATATCTTGAATAGCAGGCCACCATGTGTAGCGAAAAAGGGAGCAAAGACAAGTGATTCAACTGCCATTAGCTTGATGAGGATGTTGAGAGATGGTCCAGATGTGTCCTTTAAAGGATCCCCAATTGTGTCGCCAATAACAGCCGCCTTGTGTGGTTCTGATCCTTTAGGACCGAGAGTTCTAGCATGCTCGGATGCACCAGCCTGTCATCCACAAGCATATTCAGAGCATAAGCCAAAAACTGAAATAAGATTTTGAAGTTGAAGCATCAATAGTAGAAGGACTGATGTAGTTTCAGTCAAATGTATACCTCAATGTACTTCTTGGCATTATCCCAAGCACCTCCAGTGTTGGATGCAGAGATAGCAATCTGTAAACAGCATATAAACATATATCAGAGGAAAATCGGGAATTTAATGTTCATAGGATATAATAGACAAAATCAAATGGCTACAACTGCCCTGTCATAGGCATAATACTATCAAGCAACTGTTTTTGTGCTTACCTGTACACCTGAGACAAGTGAACCAGCAAGGACGCCAGAGAGAGTTTCCACACCAAAAAAGATCCCAACAATGAGGGGTGTGAGCATGACAAGGGCACCGGGTGGGATCATCTCTTTGATGGATGCATCAGTGGAGATCTTAACACAGGTAGCATAATCAGGTTTGGTAGTGCCTTCCATGAGACCAGGGATGGTGTTGAATTGCCTGCGCACTTCCTCAACCATCTTTAGAGCTGCACTTCCCACACTCTTCATTGTCATGGCAGAGAACCAGTAAGGAAGCATAGCACCAACAAGCAAACCAATGAAAACTTTTGGAGTCAAAACATTAACTGCTAAAATAGATGCACGGCTCACAAAGGCACCAAAGAGGGCAAGAGAAACAAGAGCTGCAGAACCAATGGCAAAACCCTGGATCACAAGCATAAAACATTTCTTAGGGAATTACAATTCAGATCTAATATTTGCTTATGCAAAAATTTCTTGTTCGATGTGTGTGTAACATTTCTTAGCGAATTACAATTCAGGTATAATATTTGCTGATGCAAGATGTTGGATGTGTATGTGACTTTATGTTTTATTTTTCTTGTCATAATAATTACTGATTTCACAGTAGCAGCCACATGAAGTGAGGAAAAGTGTATTCCTAGAACTACTACTATAGTGCCTTTGGGCTTTCTAGAGAAAGAAATCACGTCTGACAAAATGAAATCACATGTCTAACTTTGTTCCAAACAAACAAGTAAAATCAGCATTCCAACGGTTTATGGAAAACCAGCTGACTTGTCACATATCAACTGATATTTCTGGAGCTTAAGTGAAAAGAAATTTTCAAACCTTTCCAATTGCAGCAGTTGTGTTTCCTGCAGCATCAAGAGCATCAGTTCTCTCTCGGATTCTGTGGCTCATGCCTGCCATTTCGGCAATCCCACCGGCATTGTCACTGATAGGACCATAAGCATCAATGGCCAATCCAGTAGCTATGGTGCTAAGCATTCCAAGGGCCGCTACAGCAATACCATACATGGAAGCAAAACTGAAGCTAACGAAGATACTGACAGCAATAGCAAATATAGGGATAATACAAGATTTGTATCCTAATGCAAGGCCGAAAATAACATTGGTTGCAGCTCCAGTTCGGCAGGAATCAGCAACATCTTGCACAGGGCTGCAACATAAAACAAAGTTTAATGACTGATTATTAAGAAAAAAATAATAAACTAGGCAAAATTAACTGCAGCAAAAAATTATTTGCCTGTATGCATTGCTTGTATAGTACTCAGTCACAAATCCGATAATAAGCCCAGCCCAAAGACCAACAACAACGCATAAAAACAGTTGCCTGCAACAACAATTCCACGTTAAAATTCTTAAGTCAATAGTATATTACACATAACCTTCAAAGTAGCGATTAAATATACCTATATATATAGAGAGAGAGAGAGACAGAGAGAGGTTCAGGATATAGGGACTTAAATTTTTTACACTAATCCTTATTCATTCATTGCAATCCAATATAAATAACTCTACAGTCTCAAATGAAGAGAACGAGCAATCTAAAGCATACCAGTTCTTCACAACTTTCTGGGTTCCGAAGTTGAAGATAGTGAAGGAAGATGGAAGAGCTATCCAACTAACAATTGCAATTCCAAAAGTCATTAGAACAGTGGAGATGATGAGTTGCTTCTTCAAAGCTGGCTCGATTTCCTTGACAGCCTTGATCTCAAAGAAATCAGTTGCAAATAAGGTGGTGATCAAACAAACAAGGATGCCCACTGAACTAACAACTAGAGGATACAACATTGCTGTTAACTCATGATTGATTCCAAAGGAAGAGATTGATGCAACCACTAAGGCAGCACAAGATGACTCAGCGTATGAGCCAAAAAGATCAGATCCCATGCCAGCTATATCCCCAACATTATCACCAACATTATCAGCAATCACCTGAAAAGTAATTATCATGAGAAGTCAATAGAAGTCCAAGAAGAAAACCAGTCCGTTATACAAACGAGTAAGAGATTCTTTAAAGATTGGTTACTTACAGCTGGATTTCTTGGATCATCCTCAGGAATGTTTCTCTCAACCTTGCCAACAAGGTCAGCACCAACATCAGCCGCCTTAGTGTAGATACCTCCACCAACTCTACCAAAGAGAGCCATTGAGGAACCTCCAAGTCCATAACCAGTTATAGCCTCAAAAAGGCCAGCCCAGTCATCTCCATAGTATATCTTGAATATGTTAATGGCAATGTATAGCACCAAAAGACCATTTGCAGCAAGCAGAAAACCCATAACAGCACCAGATCTAAACGCAGTGATAAAAGCCTTCCCAACTCCCTTTCTTGCCTCCAGGGTAGTTCTTGCATTTGCATAGGTAGCAATTTTCATCCCAAGGAAACCAGAAATAACTGAAGTGATAGCACCTAGCAAGAAGGATATAGTGCTGAAGGCAGCAGTGGCAAGTGCAGGTTTGCAAATCTTATTTGGATCATATGTGCAGGGCTGGCTCTTTGTGCTGAAGCCCTCAACAGAGCCAAGGAAAAGGAAAATCAAGATTGCAAAAGCAACCATGAAAATACCAACATATTGATACTCGGTGAAAAGGAATGAGGTTGCACCTGCAACACAAATACCACACAAGGTCAGTAAACTGAAAGGTGTTTCCACAAACAAACTTGGTATAAGATTATTTGCTCACTACAAGAAAGAATTTGAGCTAACACAACTGAACAAAGTTTTCAATAACAATCATTAGCTTTTGTATTTGTGCGCACAAGATTGTTTTCACATTCATTGCCTTTGAATTTGATTGTTTCTCTTGCTCTTTCAAAAGTGTTTCTACGAATTTTATAGAATTTCATGAATTATATTCTTTAACTCAGTTGTTGTTGTACATAGAGAATTTTAAACTATATGTAAAAAATATACCATGACTGTTAGAGATAGTATGTAAAACGTTCTTCTTTTCAACGTAGAGTGTAATATCTAAAGCAAAATTAATAGGAGCACGAAGGAAATGAAACTACAAGAACACACTCCGATTTAGTAATTTGCTCATACAGATTTGATTTAACATTAATATGCACTTTTCTTTCAATGATTTGATCTAAAAATTCAAGTTCCTTCATGCTACTCACGCACGGTCAAACTCACTAAAGTAGGCATCTTGCACATCATTCATTTCTCTATGCTTGTTATGAAGTGATCATTATGTACATTTATCTGTCACACCTTCACAGCATAAATTTTGCACATGGAGAAATGTTAAAGAAAAAATAAATCAATCAAAATTAAAAAATAAGGGGTCACCCAAAAAAAAAAAATGTAGATCCATTAAGGGAGTACAAATTTTGATGAAAGAATCAAGTAAAGTCCAAAGAAGCCATAAATCACAAATCAAAACAAAGGGTATTTACAGCCATAGATAACATTATAATAGATGATCAAATTATGAACATCATCTCAAAATTATTATTATTATTATTATTCTGCATAACCCATGTGCTAGAGTTTAGAAAATGATTACAGTTCAACCACAAAATTATATAAAGACTAGATCTCAATAGCATCCATAACGTTTACATAAAATAAATTCAATTTCAATTAATAGAATTTTGTGGTCCCATAATGAAGTAGAAGACAAGCCACCAACTTTGATCTCAAATAAAAATTCATAAAAGCATTATATAATAATAATAAAGACACCTTGCACATGGTCTATTTATTCCTTCAAGTTGAAGCTCATACTACTACTTATCCTCCTAACATAAAGATTTGGCTAAGGCTAAGTTACCCGGTAACGCAAATACTAGACTGTGATTACTGTACTGTAACGTTATGAAAAATAATAGTAATATTTTTATCAAAAATAAATTAAAAAGTAATATTTGAGACCAATTGAATTCAATATGGAAAGTACACGAACAGCCAGTTAAACAGAAGACAAGCTTCAAACCAAAAGATAAGATCTAGTGTTAATTCCATTTAACCCCCTCATGATTTGATATCACTATTTTTTGAACCAAAGGTTCTGCATGCAATTCAACGAAAGCAACAGGGAGCTGGATAATAGTATCCACAAAGATCCAACATCAAAAAAAAGCTTACGTAGAAGAAATCACCTTCAGATATGGCGCTTTGGATTTCCGCACATTTGAGGACGACGTTGTGGTCATTGAGCCCCTCTTCTTCTTCAATGAGATAGTCGTTGTAGCCATTCTTGCCAGCTGCAGCTGCGCCGCCTCCGCCCTGGGACGCCGTCGTCGTCGAAGGAGACAGCTGGACTCTCGACACCATCACCCATTGAACCAAAGAGAAGGCGATTCCGATCACTGCACAGAGCGGAATCAGAACCTCCGCCCCGAGATCTGGCAGAATTGTCGCACCCATTAATGAGCTCAAGGCAAGCAACAAAACGACGTCTACGAGTTAACTGAGAGTAGTGAGTTTCGTGAAGAGGGTTGAGAGATTCTGTGTACATATATAGAGAACGAACAAGGTGATAGAGTGCTTCTAGTGGGTAAGATAAAAATAACAACAAAATGGTTAAATTCATTTTACTACTAACATTTTTATTTCTTCAATTTAACCCCCTAAAGTCATTTTCATTTTTTTTAAAGTTATTATTGCATACGCTTAAAATACTCTTTATAGTAATTTTTCTAAATACGCATCGTATTAACATATTTCTTTTATCAGTTCTTTTCTATCTGACTTGAATATCATATAAGTATTAACTTCGTTGATTATTTATGAAGAAAAAATTTAATTTTAATTTGAATAAAATATTATGTAAGATGAAATTTTGATTTGTAAAACAATGGGTTCGTGGAATTTTCAAAATTATAAAGGTTCAAAGGAGTTAATGGTAAATATGGGGAGAAAATTTTTATTTTTTTTTAAAATGTGTTTGGGGATGTGTGTCCACGTTGGAGATTTATAATTAGTCAAAGGTTAAACTTAAAAATAGTGATGGTAAAATTACCAAAAAGAGGTTATACTTATCCATTTCTTTATCTGTATAACAATACAATGTGTTTTCTTTATCTTTTTTTTTTTCTATTATTGTGTAAATTTAAATGGGATTCATTATCATTTTTAAATTAAAAAGGAATATTTTAGTTGAAATACTTTTTTTAAACATTTTTCAAATATAACATTAGAAATCAAAAACAAAAAACAAAAAAGTTGTTTTATCTGTTTGTCAATCATTTTTATAAGAAAAACGTAACTTGAAAATAGATTTTGAATCGTTTATCAAACGTTAAAAACATTGAGAAACAATTTAGATCTTTCTTTGTGATCACATAACAAATGGGCCGACCTCAATATTTGGATATATATTTTTTATCACCTAAATAAGGAATACCAAAAAAATTAAATATACTTTTGATTGAATTGTTTTTCAATATAATTCTAAAAGTTAAATTAAAATATTTTACCAGCATCTTTCTCTATTATTTTTTTTTTAAACGTAGATATTCGGATCAACTTACACTCATCTTGAATAATCTCACGGGACATCTTTCTCTGCATGTTTATATCTAAAATCCTTTTTTTCTATTACATGCGACACATTTTCCAATTATTAAGAACCAAACTCAAATTTGTAGATTGTTTCTCCTCTAGTAAAATATTTATAATTATATAAACTTCATGTTCTATACAAGAAACTGATATTCATTATTATTGAATTATTTTTTATTTTTTAATGTAATATAGGTGACAAAAGTCTCTTTTATAAAAGTAAAAGAACAGGGAATATTTATTAATCATGAAACAAGTAATTTATTTTCTCCTCAAAGTTTACCATAATTCATATATCCTCTTGTTACTTTTCCAATCACATAAAGTTAGTATCAATGTACATAGACAATTTTTCTTTTTTTCATTAACTCAACATGTGATTGCTTGTATGAATATAGGACGAGAATTTTTACAATGATAAACAAATTCATCACACCAATCTTAATATTAAGGATTGTATGATATATTTAAGATTTAAAAAAAATTCTATTGATTGACAAATTTAAATAAGATAAAAATGTTAATGATTCAATCAAGATCTTACAGAAATGTTTGCAAGGGTACTAACTTTGTCCCGAAAAAATCTTCCTTCCAATGTATGCATATACATCTCATCAATCAATGGTGCATGTGTTTCAAGTATATTAAGTGTAGTGTTCCATAATTCGCGAGATGCATATACATCTACTTTTGGCGCAAGGCCGAATGAACTTGAACTAACCGCTTAACTTTTGGGTTTGAAGAAAAAATTCCTAGATACATCCTTTAACTTTCGGCTATGAAGAAATTATATATTAAAAAACCAATTAACCTAACAGCTTAAACTTATAGGCGTGGTGGCATGTGTAATATTTAACATTTTAGCAATGCAAAGTATTTTTAGTTTCATTAGATGGAAAAATAACGATGTGAGATTGTAAAATTTTAGAAACTATGAGGAGTTAAACGTAATCATCACAAACTTGAGGGGAAAACAAATTCATTATTGGTGAAATGAAACCGTAGTTCCACCTTCCTAGGTTTGGCAGTTTCACTAGAAATATAAACAAGTCCACATCATCAAATAATTAAATACAGCAGTCTGTTCAGGTGGCCCCTTCCTTTCTTACAAAAGTATGGTACACGAAGCTAACATCATCATCATCGTACGCTACTAGTTACCATCAAACCCCAAAATCATTTTTCTTATAATATTTCTCACAATAAACGATTTATACGTGTCCCAACTTGTTATTATTTAATTTAATGTTGGGCATATCTTGGTCTAACACGTGTTGTTGATTATTAGAGTAATACAATATTTATTAGTGTACTGAAATTATTAAATGGTAAATCTTGTGGAAATGGCGAACAGTACCTACAAGGATCCTAAGGAAAGAGACTCTTTAACGTGTTAAAAGGGGCGACGTTAACTTGTTGGCGAGAGAATTGTCGACGTGGACAGGGAACTGGCCAATCCCGGTTAAGTGAAAACGACATCGTCTCAGGAAAATAAATAAAATTTTTTCATCTTTACTTTAAACGTGGATCTGACATGCTATATTATTCGGGTAACCATCAAAACGGCGTAACTTTGACGCATTACCCTGCCCGAATCTCTATCTCTCCCTTTGCTTGGATGTTTCTCTTTACTTTTCATTTTTGTTCTTTTGATGGAATGGAATTTCACTTTCCCTTAATATATGATGTACCTAATCACATCTTGTTGTTATGAAACTAACCCACGGAGGAGAAAATCTCAATGAATTATATTATTTTATTTATATATATAACAACGATAACAATTGGTCGAATATGAACTCACAAAAATAATTAGGACTTGACTCTATCTTAACCGGTCATATATCAACTTTTTTTCATCCCCCGAGTTCACGGTTTAGATAATATTTATAGAATGTGTGTGTATATAAACAATCTTAATTTAAAGTAATCTAAACTTGGACTTGAGTTTGGTATTCTTATGATTATTTTTTTTTTTTTTAACTTTGGAACTAACTTGACACGTACCAAACCTAGATGTTAAAAATATTAAGATTCATACACATTAAGCGTCTAAATTTTTGTCATAAAATTACAAAAATATTAAGACAGACCAATAATAAATATAAAATTTTTATATTTAGTTACTAGTCTTCATGAGCTTATATATCATAAGATGTTTGTTTTATATACGATTTTCTTTCTTTTTATTTATTTTTTTAAAAAATACATATTTTCAATGAAAAATCAGGACCGTCCACCCAATTCTGAAAATAGCTTAACAGCCAACACAAAGCATAATTTATGGACCCACGTTAATTAAGGAGATAACCTTTGGTTGTGCCATTAACGTGTCTATTCTTGAAGCTGAATGGACATATGATTATTCTCACATTTAATTTGCAATGCAATAAAATGCTACTTTCTCAACCGTTGAATGAAATATGCTGAAGGGACAAAACATATGCACCCTTTTATAATTAAAAATGTCATTTCGATGATCACAAAATAATAAATAAATTCTTGATAAAATGCAATGTCTATTTAAAAATGATTAATTATTGGTTGAATAAGTATATAAATACTTAATAATATTAATGATTAAAAAGAGATTTATTACAAGAATTTTTAAAATTCTTAATTGGTATATTAACATTTTGAAACTTTAACAAGCTAAAGCTAATGATTGGTAAATCCCAAACTAGTGCTGTGATTCTCCATCTCGAGCGATCATGTCTCCACTAGGCATTGCTATTAGCTTCAGAGAAGCATAATGTATTACTATATTTGAGTTAGGAGAATTTTATCTCTTAAGATTCTTGAAAAGATTGTAAACAAATTAACGGCAATCACATTCTGTAAGCACAATATAATATATATATTATTGGTAACATATGTCATCGTTCTTTGTGCAATATCGACAATTGTACGATTGGAACTTAATGTGTTTCTGTCATCAGTCATCAAATTATTGGGCGATTAGACATGATATGATTCTTTAATTCAAGTTCCCAAAGAGGTGAAAAAAAAAAAAAATGGAGAGCATCCTTGAATACTACTACCCAGCACATTATGGGATCAGTTTGATGCTTTAATTAAGGGAAAAATTATATTGATCCTTCACTTAAATTTTGAAAAAATATTTATCTTAAATTTTAATTAAATTAATATTATTTTTAAAAAATTAATATTTATCCCTCAGATTTTTTAGAGATAAGTGTTAATTTTTATGAAAACAGTAATAATTTTTAGGGTTAATTGTTAGTTTAACAAGAATCTATAGTTTAATATTTTCTCAAAATTTAATGGACGGGTCAGAGTAAATACCCATTTAATTAAGGGATATTTATCTGAACTCCCAATTAAATTTTATGAAAACACTTAACTTCAGAATTTTGTTAAACTAACATTTACCTTAAAAAATTAATACTGTTTTCTCAAAAACTAACACTTACCTACTAAAAATTTAGGGGATAAATGTTAGTTTAACAAAAATTTGAAATTAAATTTTCTTAAAATTTAATTGGGGGGTCAATGAGATTTTCCCTTTAATTAATGTATGATTAACCCTATATATTTTTGTGGGCTCGAGCTACAATGTATATATGGTGCATGTAATGAATCTATTTTCTCGTAAAAAAAAAAAAGAATTAGAAAAATTAATATTTGATCGATTGTTAAATTGATGTTTGAATTTTCAAATTATGAAAAGCAATCGTTGATTCATTTATAAGTCTAATACAAAAATTGTGTTTAGAAATACTTACCAATCACCAAAATTGCCATAAGATTCTCTAAAATACAACTTTTATACTATTGGCTTTCATAGTTGGTTACAGGTTAACTACCATCATAATACATTGCTTATACTTAAATTGATAAAGGTTACAAATACTATAGATTTTATGAATTATGGAAACGTCTTATATTTAATAATAATATTATATATACAATCAACTTATAAAATTTGATAATAGAATCATCAGATAGAGAATTAACACATCTTTTT
>JANLJB010028924.1:0-12580 GCA_026212285.1 Bursera cuneata | reverse complement strand
GGATCTCGGTTTCGGTTAGACGAAGGTTTTGCTATAAGAAGGTTTTTCGGTTTATACAAGTAATGATGGGAAGTATGGTCCCAGTTTCCCAAAAAGACAATTTTCATTTGGGAGAATAAACTATTTTATTTAGTTTAAGCTTATCAAAATCTGATCCAGTTAAAATAGTGACAAATGCTTTTTGTTTATTAAATACCATTGACACTTTCACTCCTTGCTTTATTTCTATGTTGGTTTTGTTTTTTGCTTGCTGAGTGCCAACCCAAATGTGGTCATAATAACTTTCCTTCACTGTATAAAAGAGAAATTGGTCAAGAGGCGTAGGATATTTCATCGGTGTTAACCCTCCAACACTTAAGCCAACAAAACATGAGTATTACATGTGAAACTATAATCTTTTTCAAATAAATAATAGAAATTGTTTTCAAGAAGCGACAAGTTGGTAAAATAATTACTATGATCACTGTGATTCCTATATGCGAGAATATTTCATGTATAATAATGGCTTGTCACCTTTCAGGAGAATACAAAGAGTTAATACTTGATGACTCCTCACAAATACTCATGAACTATTGCCCTACCTTCTTTGATTGTTGAGGAAGTTATGAAGAGGAAAACAATGGCTACTTGACACTGGTCATTCTTTGCGTAATAAATTTGAGCATGCCTTATCCCGAGTCGTGAAATTCCTTTTATAGTTGACTTAAGATTTATGATGTGAGCCCTGTTTACTTGCATACTCGCTCGGAGGGGCCGAAGTTGGGATTTGTGATACATTAGGATTGTGAATTCGCTCTTATATTGAGCGGGAGTTTGTGAATATCGATAAATAAATCGAGACCAAGAAGGGATCCCCTTAGTGCTTCAACGGTGGAGGTGGATATCTCTAAACTCTTGGTATCGTTTTGAAAACAGTATTGCAAGTTTGGTTTACTTCAAATAAACATTTTGGGTCTTTCAGCCGTCGGTCAGAAATGTCATTAACAATACTAATAAAAATTATACTTTGATTTTGCTCTTTATCATTAACCAAAAAAAAAAAAAAAAAACGTACTAGTATATATTTTCAATGATCTGATTTAGTTTTCCGCCTAATGGTTTTTCATGAAACTTTCATTAAATTTCTTCACCAAAGCATCAGCTGAATATAAAGCCTCTGACAAAGCAATAACAGTGGCACACGGCCACCCAACAGAGTCTGCGAATCCAAATTCCTTAATTCACTTATCCAGCTTGCATTCTGTAGCTTTCCTGGCTACCATGAGCAATCGGGAATCATATCTTGATTCAAGACCCAAAACTAAAAACGATCGTTGCCCCGTGGTTTATGTTAATTCAAGACACAAGGCTAATGCTAATCTAATATATTGCCATGGAAAATAGCTATATTTCTATATTTTTATTCTTTTATTATTATTATTATTATTTGTGTTTATTGTAAAAAATAGTCCTTTGATACTGTTCATGTTTCTTGTAACTCTACGGTACCATTTTCATTATATACATTTTAGTTTTCTTGTTTTGTCAAAACTAAAGTGGCTTTTTTTGTATTTTTTTCTAAGGGTAATTTGATACTTTTATATATTTATTACTTTGACATGAAAATCATGGTCATTCATATTGTATGTAAGGTCATTTTGATCATATTCACTTTATATTTGTTAGTAAAGATAAATGATAAAGTTATTGAGTACGAAGGTTAATAGAAATTGATAAACACAATTTGTAAGTGAAAGACTTGAAAAGTAAACCACACTTTTGGTGAACGAGCAGAAAGAGATCCTGTAGAGATTTTTATGACAGAAAAAGATAAAGAAGAAAAATCTTATTTGAGTGAAATAAAAACCAAACGCGGCAGTTAGTAATAATTACTTTATTAATTTGCTTAATTATTGTCTTTGTCTTCTATAGATTATCTTATGGATATTTTAGGAATAATCCTTAAAAAAAAAGAGTGTTATACATAAATTTTCTGGATGCAGATGACCCCACTCAGAGAAAATGGATACAAATAACCTCAATTTTTCTTTAACATTTGATTACATACAATTCAATTTTGATTAGAAAAGCATCCTATATAAATGTGAGTGTGCGTGTGACGACTAGGGGAAGTGGATAACCCACCAAAGACTTTTTATTTTTCTATTTTATAAGTTTACTACTAATTATTGCATTAGTGTTGGCTTTGATCATTAATTGTAATTAAACTAAAATAAATACGCCCACGTTCACCAACTTACATCATACTACAAAGGTTGGAATTTTAGCAGTCCTTTTAAACCCTAACGAAACGAAAATGCCATCCATGTCAACCCAGCAAGAAACGTCCACGCCAAGAATAATGTTTTACTTTTACCTATGGGCCTTAATTAATGATAGGAACAAGCGAGGTGCTCGTTTCTTTCACGTCATTGAACGAAGCAATTGAATTGAATTGATTGCCGTTTGCCAGCAATATTTTGCCGTGATTAAGGGATCGCTATGGAGTCAACGAGTCATTCGAGAAAGGGACCAAAGAACCACTCTACCGACTGCATGCACTGCCCAAATTCTCTTACACACCGTGTTGGCGTTCACATACATATATGCCTTTGCCTTAGGCTGATGGCCAAGCAGCAATAATAATGCTAGCATTACGGGACCCATAAACCACGGCAAGTTTGGGGCAGATTAGTGGGAGAAATCAGCATCAATTCACATGCCATTAGCAGCTAATCAAGTGTTTCCTTGTCTTCTTTGAATACAACTTTTGTGTCATGACCTGTTATAAAAAGAGTGATTATCATTCACGGATCTCTACTTTTTTTTGTTTTTTTCACTCGTAGGATTTTTGTCCTTTTTATCTTCTCTCATCCTTAAATTTTTAAAAAATCTCTTCTCAAATCCTCCAATTAAAAATTCTATTAGTTAACATCTATGAATCTCCATATTTCAATAAATTTACTATTTTATCCTTATTAATATATATAAAAAAATGACTTAATTTTTAAAGAACAATATTAAAGTAAATAACCAAATTATCTTTAACATATATTAAAATATATTAAAATTATTTTTTATGGATAATATAAATATATATTGGCATTTATTTCAAGGGTAATTTGATCATTTAACTTAATATTGTCATTACAAAATTTATTATTTTTTATGTGTTATTAAGGGTAAAATAGTAAATTTATTAAAATATGAAGGTTAATAGATGTTAACTAATATAATTTTTAACTAGAAGATTTGAGAAGAAATTTTTTAAAACTTAAGGATGAGATAAGGTAAAAATGATAAAAAAGTGAAAAAGAAAAAGAAAAAGGTAGGGATGGTCAATGATAATTATTCATTATAAAAATACTAATATCAAAGATATTAGAGAAATTCACCAAAATAACTCAATTTGAAAGGAGTTTTTAAAAAATAACTAACCTCTTAGTTTTTTTTGATTTATCTAAACAAACCCAGATAAATATTAATTATACCTTTGCTTCTCTCTTCTCTTCATCAAATGATGATCCGACAAGTTAAAATGACTATTCGGTAAGTTAAATGATGGTTCTACAGTAAAATAATGGTTCGGTAAGTTAAATGACCATGTGGGTCAAATGACGATCTGATTAGTAAAAATGATTATCCGATTAATCAAAATGAGGATCCAATGAGTAAAATAAAGGTCCGACAAGTCAAAATGACGATCTGACGAGTTAAAAATGATGGTCTAACATGCTAATATGATAGTTTAACAGGTTAAAATGACAGCCTGGTAGGTTAAATGATGATCTGATAGGTCAAATGAATATGTATTTATATATTATATATGGAAAGATATAATAGTCACAAAGCTAGAAATTGGTAGAAAAATATAAAAATTCTCAGGATTTTTTTTTTTTCAAAGATCCTCGCTCAAATTGGTTTATTTTGATTAATTTTTCAAGATATTATTAAAAGATAGATAGAGACGAAGAGGAGTGAACGTGGTCAGAGATCCCTTTCAGCTTGGCTTTAAGAAATTTGTTGCTGTAGCAGTAGCTGGACATTTGACTGCAAAAAAGGTCTTTGAGAAAGCTTCAGATGCAAATGAAGAATAAGATTCTTGCCCTGCCCATGTCCAAAACTAATAAGATATTGATTATAATATATGTTAAATTTCTTTTACATGGTCAATTTGAATATCTTATTAATTTTAAGATAGGCTTTCGAAGACTCTAATGTAGCATAAAGCAAAGCAGTTAATCAACTTCTCTAGTACGCAATACCAAATCGAAATTTCGTCAGGCGTGATGTCATGTAGATTGGAAACAAAATACTAAATTTTCTCCGTCTTTTTGAACAACGAGCACCGAGTCCAATTTTATGTTATTATCAAATTAAAAGGGAAATTAAAAGCATTTAGACCAGGACCATGGCAGTAAGAGCATGGGGCAAGTTGTAGCTAGTGCGCTCAAACTCACACTAATCAGTCATCAACTTAAAAAAGATTAATTTCTGGAAACATCCTGATACGAGTATTGATTTGATGCTTCATAACCATATTCCGACCATCAACTTGAGAATTGCTCCAATTGGTAGGGCCAATGTGAAAGAGGATAGAATTTCTTCTAAGGTCAATAACCATCAAATGTTTATTCATTAAAGTTGGTATTTCACAATATAAAATTTGTTGAACTCTAGACTGCATACATATGATCCTCATTGCCCAATTGACATTGACATTGACATTGATTTGCTTAGCCAAACATGACGTTTCATTTCTCATTCCCAAATTACCCCTCTAGTAACGATCAATTATTTCGTAATTCTATCAAAAAAATGTGACAAATATTAATGATTGTCCCTACCTATTGAAATAACGCCTGCAAAGTGAAATCAATTTTGTAACAACTAATAAGCACGTGGGATAGCACTATACTTCATTGCTTGGTGAACAACTTACAATCTAGCTGGTAAGAGTGAATTCAAAGTAAAGCAATTCGTTTGATCTAAGAGTAGGAACATGGGCACCCACAAGCCAAATTCTTAAGAATTTCCAATTTAGAAAGTGCTACGATTAAAGTTAAAAAAATAATATATAATTTTTATATTATTTAGTAATTTTTTTTTTTTTTACTGATATATCAAAATAACCGATTCATCTAATACGTATTTTGATATATTTTATAAGTTATCTGAAAGAATATTTCTATTCAATTATTGGATCTTCTTGGCTCCATTGTTTTCGGAAATTAATTTGGAATATGATTAAATCTAAAATAAAATTGAAAAAGGAGATATTTGTTATAAGGAGCGTAGAGTGGTCAATCCATATAGTTAACTTTAACAAAAGAATAGTATAAAAGGGGAGGGAAGATATGAAATGATGTGAAGGGAATTCACCGAGTCAAAGCTGAAAAGGCATAGGCATTGTTATTGTTGGCCACGTCATTGAGGGCCCAAAAGAAGCCCCTCAAGTCTCAACGCCTCTACGCGTAACCGGTTCCAGAGCACAAAGTAAGAGACTCGCTCGCTCGCTCGCTCGCTCGCAGACAAACGAAGCCAAAACAAAAGCCACAGTTTCTTCTCCGCGCTTTCTCTTCTGCTTCCAATCCTTCTCCATTTTCGTGCCAAGAAACCCCATTTCTTTTTCCTTTCTTGAAAGTCCCCACTTAACCAAACTACACGTTCACAAACGATCTCATCTCACCTCACTTTCTCTTTCTCTTTCTCTTTCTAGTTTTAGTGAAGTTTTTCCTCCTGAGATTTCAGTTACTGTTATAACTGAGTTTGCTTTTAATAGTTATCAACCAACTCAATATACGAAGAAGATATTTTTATCAGTAAGTTATGGGGAACTGTTTAGATTCCTCAGCTAAAGTAGATTCCACTCAGAGCCCCCACGCTACTTCCGGTAACTAATAACCATCCATTTACTTCTTTCTCTCTCCTTTTTTTTTTTTTTTTTTTTATGAATGAGATNCCTTTTTTTTTTTTTTTTTTTTTCTGAATGAGATTTGGAAAATCTTGATGGGTTTGTGTTGTTTTAGCTTGGAGCTAGATGGGATTCCTACAATTGTGATTTCGGTACTGGTTTTATTGAATTCGTTTTTCTTAATCTGGGAAGGAATTGTTTTGACTTGTATGCCTATATTCGCTTGGTTTTGATAATGTTTGCTAATCAAATTCTGGTAAAGCTATGCCTGAAGTTACTCTCTTTCTTTCAATGTTGTTTGCTCTTTGACTATCGGTTTTTGCCTTTTATTGGATTCTTTTGAGCATTTCAGTTTACAGAAATTTGGATTGTGATGTTGATTGAATTTCTTTTCACATTCCTTGAATTGGGGTGTTGAATCACTGTATAGATAGATCTACATGGTTTTTGTTAATTAGTTGGATACATAAATATATTTTGTTTATTGAATTTCATAGTGAAACCAGTTAATGCGTGTATTTTGTTCCCTGCTTCAATTAATAAATAGGTAATGATCTGTGTGGAGGGCATGATTAATATTAAAATCTAGAGCTGTCAACTTGTGAGTTGTGAATTGTTGAGTGTTTAATTATACCTTAGTAGAATTAGACGGGGAGAAAGAGAGGGCACATGGGACCTGCTTTGGGTAAAATAACTTTCTCGTATATATATACATATATCGATATCTCAAAGATATTGATTTACATCATTCTAGGTAGCTTTCCCACATTCCATGGCTCTAGTTTCCTTTCTATTGAACTCGAACATTTGACCTCTCCCAACAAAAAGGGAGTTATTACCTGATTGCAAAGGCCATAAAGAAGACACGTATTATTTTTTATTTTAAAAATTTCTTCCAATTATTATCTGAGCAGAATTCTGTATAAGCATGGTTTGGCTGGGAAAAGGTTCCTGTATAGCAATAATGAAGCCCAAGAGAAACAAGAAAATATAGAGGGCCTAGGGAACTGCGTATAATTTGTAATCAAGGTATCTGGTTTGTGCTGTGATCATCAAGAGAGTTGTGAGGAGGAGCTTCATTTTAAGAACCTTGTCAGTTAGATGCATTGGCTTTTTTACCTAATTGGAAACCGACCATTTTAATAATAATACCTGGCCTGCTTTTTGATTGAATTTGGGAAACAAACTAAAGGAATGAAAGCAATGACTTCTTTATTTTATGTCATGTCTAAAATAATGCTTTTTGAGTGTGATTGAATTTGGATATCTTTTCTGTTAGAAACAACCTGCCTTTGTTGTTATTACAGTTATTGAAAGTGTAAAATTCACTTTTCTCATGTGGCATCAGGAGCCTCAAGAATTTTCAGTAAATCGAGCCGTTCTTCTGCTCCTTCCAGCCTACCCTTTCCATCTGGCAGTGAAAGGAGTTTTGAATGTCTACCTACACCAAGGTCTGATCATGAAATATTGTCTTCCTCAAATTTGAAGGCCTTCTCATTCAATGAGCTCAAGACTGCCACCAGAAACTTTCGTCCTGATAGTCTACTTGGTGAAGGTGGATTTGGTTATGTTTTCAAAGGATGGATTGATGAACACACGCTTTTGCCTGCTAAGCCTGGATCAGGAATGGTTGTTGCTGTAAAGAAGCTTAAACCTGAAGGTTTCCAAGGCCACAAGGAGTGGGTGGTAGGTTTTTTTAAAACATTTTCTACTCTTCTTTACAACATCGTGCTTGTTCTATTAACTGATAGCCAATTGTTTTCAGACAGAAGTTGATTACCTTGGTCAGCTCCATCATCCAAACCTGGTTAAACTAATTGGTTTTTGCTCGGAGGGTGAAAATCGGCTTTTGGTCTATGAGTTCATGCCTAAAGGAAGCCTAGAGAATCATTTGTTCAGAAGTAAGTAATGCATTTGCTATATCTTATTCCATGCAATTCAATGTTTTAATTTGATGATTTTAATACATGCTCTTGTAATTGCCAAGGAACCAGAATACAGCAATTAGAAACCTTTTCTACCCTGCAGTTCTTGTTAGATTGAAACAGAATACTCTTCTTCAGGAATCTTTATATGGCTTAATTAAGTTGATTGTTTCTCTAATGAAATAGATAACAAAAACATAGAACCTAAATTTTACTTTCCTTGGTTGTTTTTGGCTACAAGATAGAGGTTTAGCTGTTTTCTTGTTATTTCCTTGCTTTTTCTTGTGGAAGGAATTTATATAAGAGGCATCCGTCTCAGGGGAAAGCAGGTTAATTTGCCGAAGTTTCCACAAGATCATCCTTGGCCTATTGGCTGTCCTTATATGCTCCTAATTTGCTGTAAGATCTGCACTGCTGTTGTCTTCTCAGTAGACATAACTGAGAATGCATTTAAGTGTTGAATTAAACTGCTGGTGGCATTTAGTAGACCACGGGCATAAAAGAATAATTGGATACGTGGGTGTACTTACTCACCTAGAGGACCAGAAAACTATAGACCCTTACTACTGCTAGGATTTACTGTTGATAAGTTCTATGGAGGCACTCCAGAAGCTATTGTTTCTTAACCAAGCTTAGAAAGACTTATATGGTTGCTATAAAGCTTCTTAATATAGTTGTTGATTTGATATTTTCTTTCTCTCTCAGGAGGTCTACAGCCGCTTTCTTGGACAGTAAGGATAAAAGTGGCCATAGGTGCTGCCAGAGGGCTCTGTTTCCTTCATGATGCAAAATCACAAGTTATATATCGTGATTTCAAGGCTTCTAATATTCTACTAGATGCGGTATGCTGATTAAAATGACAACTTATTGTTGCTTTGCCAGTAGTTTGTATAAATAATGATATGTTATTAGAGTTACATACATTACTGGTGATAACAATTTCATCTGGGAATGCAGGAATTCAATGCAAAACTTTCTGATTTTGGGTTGGCCAAGGCAGGGCCAACTGGTGATCGAACTCATGTTTCCACGCAAGTTATGGGGACTCATGGCTATGCTGCTCCTGAATATGTTGCTACAGGTCTGTAAATGGCCGTATTAAATACTGTCAGTGTTTACCTTGCAACTTTTGAATTAAGCTTTAAATCCTCTTTAGTTGTAAATTTCCTCTTTTTGTGTCTTTGGTACTGAACATAAATCAATCTTATGATAAAGTCGAGGAAGTGTTTGATCTATTTTGTGTTTTCTTTTGAGTAATCTTGTGTTGACGTGGAGCCTCTCGGTTTATGCTTATATGTCATTTGATATTTGTTTTACTTTTCTAGGTTCCCTCTTTCCAATGATACGATTAGTAAAAATACATTCTAAAATTGGACAGTCTCGCTATTTATTGTTATAGCTCAGGGGTAAGGAACACTCGGGAATATGTCTAACGTGAATGGAATATATTATTGGGTTCTTTCTTTTATGTGTAATGCATTTGTTCGAAGTAGCGTGCTACCATTTGTCCGAATATTTGCTTCATATATTTTGCGACCAAGTTAAATATATAACTAATCTTCCATTATTGAACAGGTCGGCTTACAGCTAAAAGTGATGTATACAGCTTTGGGGTTGTATTACTTGAACTACTGTCCGGACGATGTGCTGTAGATAAAACCAAAGTTGGTGTCGAGCAGAATCTGGTAGACTGGGCAAAACCATATTTGTCTGACAAACGAAAATTGTTTCGCATTATGGACACCAAGCTGGGGGCTCAGTACCCGCAGAAAGGAGCCTATACAGCTGCTACCCTTGCGTTACAATGTCTAAATACTGAAGCTAAACTTAGACCTCGCATGTCCGAGGTTTTAGCAACACTGGAGCGACTTGAAGCCACCAAAAATGCAGCCAAACTGTCCCAGTCTGAGCAGCGTAGTGTCCCAGTTCCAGTTCATAGGTCGCCAATGAGACAACAACGATCTCCTCTCAATCTGACGCCCGGTGCTTCCCCATTGCTGCATCACCAGCAATCCCCTCGAGTACGTTGAACCAAGGAACATCGTATTGTAAATTTCATGTACGCTTCCATATTTGTTGTTCATATTGATGTAATATGTGTATTATGATCCAAAATTTTGAATGAAAGTGTACTGAACTAAATTTAATCACCTTTATTTCCTGATAATATTTAGTTTTTTTTTTTTTTTTTTTTTTTTTTTTTTTTTTTATTTTTTTTTAATTAANTTTTTTTTTTTTTTTTTTTTTTTTTGTACTTGTATTATAATTCAGATATTAACAGTTTATGGGGTCTATATTGTTTGCTTGGATAGCAAATTCTGGTGTGACTCGGGAAGTTTATGGAGTCTGTATCTGACTGCTCACACACAATGCAATATTGGGTGCCAAGTTCACCTCGAAAGTACATAGAAGAGCAAAGCTGACTACCTGAAGTGAGTTAGAACGTGATAGGAAATAGTAAAATTAACAACAAAAAGCTCCCAAGATGTGTGAAATTGATTTTAAGGTTAGATGTCAAAGAGGAATGTTCTCTTCTCGTGTGTTGAATGGTTTGAGCAACGCCTGGTTGCAGCCACCCATGTGTAGCTCAAGTTGCTCTAGGTCAGCTACAACGTGAATCGTTGTTGGACGGCTCTTAGCTTCTAAATTAAGGCATTTGAGAATGATTTCAGCGAATTCTTGAGCTTCTTCAATACGGATGTTCCGCACTATTTTCGAATCAATAACACGATGCAGTTCCAGCTTGTTGCTAAGGCATGGCTTAGCCCACTTTCCGGCCATCCAATTTGAATTTTTTTTGACTGCATCTCTTCCTAAGAGGATCTCTAGGAGTACTACCCCAAAGCTGTATACGTCCGTTATTGCGGTCAAATGCCCTGTGAAACACAGATATATCAGCCCATATAGAGCCTCATTAGAAAAAGTTGAATGTAACTATACCTGTAGCAATGTATTCAGGAGCGAAGTACCCTCTACTGCTAAGTACCCTTGTGGATATATGAGATTTTTCACCTAGAGGACCAAACTTAGCCAGTCCAAAATCTGAGAGTTTGGCATTGAAATCCTGCAATATTCTTTCATTGCAGATGATACTTACAAAATGATAAAGAAGATGCTAGTATAATGTCAATAAAATGCAAAGATCTTTCACAAGGATTATGCCAACTAGCAAAGAAAGAAACTCACGCTGTCAAGCAGGACATTGGAAGCTTTGATATCACGATGAATCACTGGCCTCCAATGAGTATGAAGGTATTCTAAGCCCCTGGCTGCCCCTGGAGCTATTTTGATTCTTTGATTCCAGTTTAGCACTCCATCGTTTTCTGCTACGCCAATATTTAAATTGTATATATTAGTTTTATCACTGCAGGGCACGCCTAACCAAGTTTGATGCACGTGTTACAATTTTCTTAATCTGAGCCTCACCAATTAAGAGATGGTCCTCCAAACTTCCTTCGGGCACGTACTCATAAACCAACATTCTGTGTTCACCCTCACAGCAAAATCCCATCAGCTTGATTACATTTGGATGATTTAATCTGCTTAAAAATCTCAATTCGGTCTGCAGGCATAGTGTCATTTTTAGATAAGAATTATACATACTAACATTGAGACATGCATACATAGATTTTGAGAATGCATGGAGAAGTCACGAAAGCTAAACCTTCCACTCATCCAGGCCTTGAAATCCTTTCCTTCCGAGCCTCTTGACAGCAATTGCATCACCACTTTTTCGCTTTGCAGCAGCCATGGTGCTAGAATTGATGTATCCTATATAAACATCACCAAAACCACCCTGGCCGATTAAATTGTTTTTGCTAAATTTGCGGGTGGCGGCCGCCAAGACAGCATGGGAAAAGCAATTTTGCTTGTTACCATGATACAATTCCCCCTTCTGTAGAAGTTCAGTATTCTTTTCACTAAAAACTTTCCGTGAATTTGAAGAAAGAAAAGTTCCGCCCTCTCGCTGTTGGTAACCACATCTTCTATCCTTACGAGGATCTTTTATACCTACAATAACACAAAGTAACATTGTTACCCATACATTGGATAGAATTCATCCTTAAAAACTGGCTTGTAAGATAAGGGAGTACAAGTACTTATAAGTTCAAATGCTAAACCTTAGCTTAGCAACTTGAGACTCAATTATGTTGTTGCAAACATAAGCTGAATGGAGATTGTGAAATAAGACTCAAAGCAATACAATGAAAAAACATAAAAGAATGGAAGAAGAAAAAGATACATGTACCTTGTAAAATATTAGAAGGAATAGATGAACTCCTTTCCACTTGAGGTGATGTTAAATTTTGCCTGACACGAGGAATTATAATCCCATCAACTCCCAAGATGAAACAATTGTTTAACAAATTTCAGCCCAGAAAGATTCGTCATCCCTGTTATAATATAGTTGCTGAGATTGAAATTCAAGGAAAGGTTTGTAGGTTCTGCATATCCATATAAAAAACTGATGCTTATCTTCTATAAAGAAATTATATGAGAAAGTTGTGAGATGTTGATTGATGAAAGTTCCTGAGAATCTTGTTTGTGCCCCAGACAAAAAATCACTTGACCTTTCAAGCCCTTTGGGTCCATAATCTTGTTTATGCTTATCAATCAGTATATCGAAGTATAATAATAGGACTAAAAGTGTCCGATGAAGTCCTGGATGCCTTGTGTTAGCTGTCTTGTGCGTTTTTGCCGGCTTAATATTTCGTTTGATTCGAGGTAGATTCATAGAGCAAATTGCATAACTGAATCCGAA
>JANLJB010028923.1:0-10273 GCA_026212285.1 Bursera cuneata | reverse complement strand
CATACTTTTCGAGGGACATAACCAATCGATCAATATTATCACATTTATACAGTAATTTTTGAATAAATAAAAAAAGAATAAGCCAACAAGGCATTTCTCTTTCAAACATTTTCTTCTAAAAGGAAGTACAAAAATTGAAATTAATTCATTAGATCCAAACTAATCTTATGCCAAATGTAGTAATTAAATCCTTCATAAAAGAATGAATGTATACGATTAGGATCTGCTCATCAAATCATCACCACTTTACTCCTCCATAACACCACCCATTAACCCAACGAAAAGGAGGGAAAATTGAAAAAAGTGAAATGCAAACGGTGAGGAAATCGAGACAGGAGCATATGACCATAGGGGACTATAAGAAAACCAGTGGACTAACAAGTGTTCCTTCTCCCACAATCACATACTTTGCGTATAAAAGTACTACTAGCAGGCAAGTAGGCAGCAGCCTTCGCATTGGAGAATGTCAACAAACACTTAGGGCCCTCTTTGGTTAAAACTCTCGTACATTGTTGAACGGGGAAGAAGCTACCCAAACAAAACCCTAGATTTGCAGACACACACTCTCTCTCATACACACTAAACATTCCAATTCCCAACGCATTCGTTTCTCGTTTCTATACTAGTTCTTACTTTTTCACTTTTTGAACACTGCATTAGAAGCACTTTTAACAAGGATCAGCAGGCATGCAGCAGAAGCTAGCTAATGGTATGAATCAGTTATCTTTCAAAAAAACTTAAGGTTTTTTATTTTATTTTATTTCAATGACCTACATGAAGGAACTAATGAAATTGATATGCAAATCTTAGTCCTCTTCATGATGACTAGGTTGGAGGAGTTATCTCGCCATTGACATAAAACTTTTTATTTGTTCAGAACTATGGGTTTTTGTCTTACTGTTTTGCTTAATTTTCTTCTTAACTTCAATATTCTTCTGTTTCTTCTATTTCTATTGATGAAATTTACCTTAAATCTCATCTAGAACTTCATAAAAGAAATGATGGAAACGTCCTCGCTTTAATTCATTATTCTCTCTCTCTTTCTTTTCTTTTAATTGTTAGAAATGTGTATCAGAATGATTTTGCTATAGAAGGAATAGTGAAAATAACATTGATTGAAGTTAAACATCATTTACCATAGATAGGAGAAGCACCGGAAATAATTGGAATTTTTTTTTTTTAAGCGCATGCACTTGATAGATTTATGATAAGAATTTATCATCAACCTGATTCAGTGGTGTGGCTGATAAAGGCGATGAGCCAAGTAAGATTGTTTTCAAGTTTGACTGATGGAGGAGTAGCGAAATTTCCAATTGCAAGGCTGTAAAAGAAGAAGTCAAAGCAGCTTTTATTATTGATTTGTTTATCAATATATAGAAACAGGTAGCCATGGTTATTGGTCAGTGAATGTATCTGACCACGCGTGCTTCCTCTTGGGCTAAACCTTCTCAGTCGTTGCAGTGAGCCCCACAAGCAAAGAAAGACCATTTCCAAAGCCATTTTTTAACCACAGTGAAGTACTCATCGTTTACTCTCTCTCTCTCTCTCTCTCTCTCTCTCGTGTTGAAAGAGGACGAAAAGGTAATAAATAGACGAGCAGGGAGAGTCGAGATTTCTGCTCATGTTGTCACGTCCGAAAGCTGGGGTGTCCTGGGCGTTTTGACTGGATTTTGGACTCTTACGTCTTTCTCTGAGTGAGAAACAGACATTATCTTCCTTTGTTTTCTTTTGACTGTAGGGTTGGGGTTCTGTACTTGGCACAAGAGCCAAAAGATGGGTAGTGGGCCAAAGCCTAAACCCACCCACCCACACCACATCCCCCCTCCTTTCAAGTAAACCAATTAAGTAAAATTGTGAATTTGTCATTAATATATTTTAGGTAATTAAAAAAAAAAGGAGAGCACTAATAAGTGACATAATTAGCATTTAATACTTTTCAATATGTAATCTATTAACAAAAAAATAAGGAAATTATTGATGATATTTTTTCATATTGTTGCCCAAATATATCTTTCTCAATTCTCTGTGAGTTCAAATGTCTTCTATCGAAAATTTTTCTCTTTCGCAACGTAAGTTACAAATTTACAAATAAGACAAGCACATGTTAATCAAGATTTTTAATATCAAACTCAAATATTAATGTTATTATCCCTTCTCAATTCAATTACACTAATCTTAATATTAGACTTTCAGTCAAAATAGAGGAGTTCGTTAAACTTAAATATTGATACTATTTAAGGTCATTAAAAGATAAAGACTAATTATAGTATTGCAGCCGATCAAATTAGAATATAATAAGAGGAAACATCTATTATATTATATATAATAGAATGTCATATTATCATTAATTTTAGATGTATTATTATTGTTAATTATCATGTTATGGGTGCATATTTATATAATCTATATTTACATATCCCAAAGTACTTCAAGATATCATATTTTTTATCGCACCCAGCAGTGAGACAAGAAGAATCCAAATGATCGAAGTGAGATGTCTAGAACTAACGCTTAAAAGTTCCAAAGCTAAGCCCTCCTTTTCGAACAGTAACGCTAGCTCGTGATGGGATAATCAATTTAGATATTCCCAAGTCGATGCAATGGCTTTCTTTTACAAAAGACAAGATACAGGAAGGTGGCTAAGTTGAGTAATGAAAGTATAGCTAGCTGCTAGATGCATGCATTAGATCACAGAATGGTGTTCCATGGTTGAAAATTGGGAAATTAACCGAAATAGCCAAAATTAAGAGGGGTTTTTGAAAAATAATTAACCCCCATATTTTCTTTGATTTATCTAACCAAATTCAGCTCGATGACCATTATTCTCTCATCTCACCTTCAACTTATTTGCATAAATTTATATTCAATTGACGCTAAGGACAGTCAAGATTGTTGAAGGACCATCAATAACTTACATTAAGGATTATCAAGACCATTGAACAACGTCAACAACTTACACTAAGGACCGTCAACAACTTACCTAAGGACAGTCAAGACCGTTGAATGACTATCAAGAAAGTTGAAGGACTACTAAGGATCGTCAATGACCACTAGACCATCAATGATCAGTAACAGTTAACAGTCTATAATTCAAAAAAGTTATAGAACTCCAAATCTAACACAACTCCCATTCACAATCGCATCACAACTCTAAATACTTATTCACAAGCATCATAATGGCACCATAAAACTCAAAATCCATTAAATCCAGTGGGTTTGTTCATTAGAAATACTTAAAAGAGAATGAAGAGGTAAACGTAAGATAACATTAAATATGAAGAGTTTGTTTTTTAATTTGGTCAATTGGTAGAGCAAAGGGGTGGTAAAGCGAAAGGATTCCGGTAGGTTTAGGATTCAGAGAAGACGATAGCTAGGCTACTTAGAAAGGTTACAGTTTGAGAGAGGTTAAGGATAAGGGTATTTTGGTCCTACTATTAGGAATGGATAGGTAAATCAAATGATTTGATGAGATTGATTATTTTTTTAACACCCCTTAAATTTGGACTATTTCGGTTAATTTCTCCGGAAGATGACGGAAAAGAATAGACTGTTTCGTTCACTCTGCAGACTTATCTTTGATTGCTTTGGAGATGGTAATGGGACCTTCCCGAGGGGGGTTAGACCCTTATATTGCATGACTCAGAAACTGACATTGGCATCAGGTCAGGTGATGAGGCATCACAAAACGATATAGTTACAGTAGCCCTCAACAAGAAGACCCACCTCCGCCGTTACTTGAAATCTCTTGTTAAATTGAAAGTTATACAACAGCAGTAACATAAGCTGGCTAGCATATGTATAAATCCAAAAAATAGCTTAATTAACTTGTAAAGATATAGAGATACTTATAATGATGAAAGGAGATAGAAAAACTACATATATTTATATCATATATAGGTTGTTGTTAAAATATAGAACTACAATGACAAAGCAAAACCAAACTAAAAACACTATCAAGGGGAGTGAAGGATAAATGAGTCTCCTTGACATCACCGAAAAGATCAAAACCAAAACAGATAGTTAAAAGACTTTGACAAGTACAAATATATGTAGAGCATGTTTGAATCTTCACAAATGGATTCTAGCTCTAGTTAATAAGGAGGACGAGAAGGAGCCCAATGCATAACATCAGGAGATATCTGACAGTTGAGAGGTGTAGGACTAGCAACACCCACACCATAGACAGGCACAGATTTTCCGGCACTTGCACAAGATTCATTTGCACCAGCAACACCAATAGTTGGTTTAGTCTCTTGATGATCTACCTGATCATGCTCACCTTCCTCGCAAATAGGCAGGCTGTGAAACGAAGGATTCAAGAATGTAGCTGCCACCACCACCACTTGGCTCGCCGCCGCCACTTTCCCCGCAACTATACCTCCAAAAACCTGTCCTTGAGCCCCTGCAAGAGTTACACCAAAAGAGAAGGAAGAACACGAAGCAACAGAAGATGAAGAAGAACAAGTAGTCGGAGACGTTAAATTTTTTGAACAACCACCAAAAAAAGAGCCTGACAGTGAAAGAAGGTTAAAGGGTCCACGGAGAGATAGTGAAGGAGCGTTAGAAATAGGTTGGCGGAGAGTGACATTAGAGACGGAGCCAGAAGCACTAATAACAGAAATTCCGGCGTGATTCCTACTCGCAAAGCTGATGATATGGTCGATGATATCAGCCCCAGGGGATATCTCGAGGATAACTGGTTTCATAGCGGAGTCACTATCTCTGGTTATCACAACGGGTGGCTTGGGCTTGTTCTTGGAGCCTGGGGGCCTTCCTCTAGGCTTTCTTGTGCTGTTATCGGCTGTGGATTGAATGATCTGGTGATGTTGATCAATGATGGTGATCTTACTGTTGGTTGTTTTGGTTTTGGAGGAAGATGCAGAAGCAGAAAGACTAGCGGGCGTGGAAAGATTGGGCAGACTCCGGGGGCTGTGCTCGGAAGAGTCATCGTCAGAGGTGTGGGGCTGAGAAAGAGAGATTGCTCCACTGTAGTCCGCCATTGTTGGGGGCTCTGGCTCTGCTCTAGATCGGGGGAAGTGAGGAGAGTGTTAGTGATTTTTAGAAAAGTTTATAGTAAGGATTTGGGTCCACTGAGGGGGAAAGCATCTCATCTCCGACCTCTTTGAATTACCAAAGTCAATCCAATATTTTAAAAAAATAATATAAGCAACCTCAAATATTTTGTAAAGTTATATATCGTATCTCTACATTTTTTATTAAGATTTTTTATGTTTATTTTTATTTAAAATTAATAAGATGATAAATAAATAAAATAATAGAGCCCCTTTATTTCACAGAGTAAGCAATATTTTTAAAATAATCAATTAAAAATAATAATACACTAAAACCACCTGTATTTTATAGATAAGCTTTTTAAAGAATAAATAATTATTATACTTTTAAAAATTAATATTAAATATTAAAAAATTAATTTTTTAAAAATAGTATTACATATTTATTTAAGAAAAAATAAATTTTTATGTTTATATTAAATATGAAAAAAAAAACACATACTATAGTTTTATATTTTTTCTAAATAATTTAACAATAATAATTTATGTTAACATTTTAGAAAAAAACATCTTTTTTGAAATATCATTTCAACATTGAGAATTGTTAACTTGGGATAATATGAGAACTCCTAAATTAGCTATTCTAATCATTTTTGTTTCCTATATTCTAATAAATTTTTATAAAATTATATATTTTTAACATTATATTATATTTTTATTTTTTTATAATGTTGAAATTACATAAGATATATATTATACTTTTATATTTTTTCTAAGAAATTTAAAAGTAATAACATTTTAAAATATTGAATAGATATATTTCATATATATTTTAAGATTATATGATAAAATCTTAGGGACAAATTGATATTTAAAAAAAAAAAATTAAGACATGTCTTTATAAGAAATGCTTTGGCAAATAATATTTATAAGAAAGAATAAGACAAATATAATTAGAATAGCTAGTTTAGAAGTTCTTAGGTTCTCCCAAGTTAACAATTCTCTTCCTTGAGGTGATTTTTCACAATTTTATTTTTTGTTCTAAAAAAATATGTAGCTTTTTCTTTTAAACTTTCTTATAATATATATATATATATATATATACATATATAAATATGTATATACATATATATATACATATATAAATATGTATATACATATATACATACATATATACATATATAAATATGTATATACATATATACATATATACATATGTATATACATATATACATATATACATACATATATATATATTCTGTGATGATTAATGAAATCTGTTAGAGTTTTGTGCAATTAATAAAACCTGTCAGGGGCACTAAAATGTCTTACATAGGGGGTCTATGATTTAATCTATTTATTATTTTGTTAATTTTGAATAAGATAAATAAGGATAAAAAAAAGTCTTAATAAAGACTCTAGAGATGTCTATATTACTTCGTCCAAATTTTGGAGGTGTTCATATTACTTTTTCATATATTGAAAGAAGTTTTATTTTACTCAAATGTGGAGGTGTCTAATATTTATCCCTATCTCACGGGAAAAATTTCATAGACCCCCTAATTAAATTTTAAGAAAACATTTAATTTCAGAATTTTGTTAAATTAACACTTATCTCCCAAAACCTAACATTTATCCCCCAAATTTTTGGAGGATAAGTGTTAGTTTTTGAGAAAACAGTTATTATTTTTGAGAGGTAAGTGTTAATTTAACAAAAATCTAGAGTCAATTATTTTTTTTTAAATTTAATCGGGGGCCGGGATAAATATCTCCTATCCCGTATGGGTTAGCTACAGGGCGTGATGGATGTATGCTGTTTCACTACAGCTCCAACTCTAAAAGTTGATGACCATATGCTTTGGGTGGGGTCCCATACTAAAAGGACTAAAATGGCTCCAAAAAAAATTTAAAAAAGTGAGTGAGAGGTTTGATTGGCCCAATGGACGCTTTACCCTAATTCGTACAAACTTCAAACTTTCTTAATTTATTAAACGAGGGAAATTTCCAGAGGGGGTGGATTACTCTAAACGGGGAAAATTACATTAATCCCTAATTAGATTTTAAGAAAATAATTAACTTTAAATTTTTATTAAATTAATATTTATCCTCCAGATTTTAGACTGATAAATATTAATTTTTATGAAAATAATCATAATTTTTTAGGGATAAATGTTAGTTTCGTAAAAATTTGGAGTTAAGTATTTTCTTAAAATTTAACTGAAGGTTTAGGTAAATATCCCACTCTAAATGTTAATTATTAGGTTTGCCAAGTGAATTATTAGAAAACTGGATCAATATTTTAAATAAAAAATTTGTATTAAAAAATCTTAAATTCTAATTTAATTTAATTATTTTGATTAATTTATTCAAATTATTTAAAATAAAAAAGTTATGATATATTTTTTCGTATTTAAATATTATTTCACAATAGGATGATAATAGTTGAATATTTTTCTTTTTTATTTGTCCAACCACCGATACAAATCTCATAAATCCTCGTGTATGTATATATAACATCAGCTAAATAATATTTATCTTAAAAAGTTTATTAGTTTTATAACTAAATAATATAAATAAAATACAAGTTCTTTAAATAAAATAGCTACCAATACCATATTTGAGTAGCACAGGTCTCCGAGGCAGGAATAGTCTCCATCAAAATCCTTGAATTATGTATGTGTTGTTCCTTCCCAACCAACAACAACATATCTGAATATCATGTTAAAGTCACAAATTGTCAATACATTATGAAAACATTCACCTCTGCCACGAACTCCTACAGTAGTTGTTTATCAATTGGAATGGATTCATAATTTGAGAATTTTTTTTTTTTTTTTATCTCAAATATGAATGAATCAGAATTTAATTAAATTTGAATGGATCTAAATACAAATTTCAAAAATGTGTTTGCTTTTCATTTTTTAATCTAATAATAAGTGTTAAGTAGTTTGTTTTTATTAACTAAAAATATTTAAATACTAACAATTTGACATAGATGCCCTTATTAAGTGTGTGTGTGTATGTATATATATATGTGTGTGTGTGTATGTGTGTGTATATATGTGTGTATATATATATATATATATATATATATATGTGTGTGTGTGTGTGTGTGTGTGTGTGTGTGTGTATATATATATGTGTGTGTGTGTGTGTGTGTGTGTGTGTATATATATATATATTACAATTATATAAAATTCTATATTTGACATATTTGAAAACTAACAATTTGACATATATTCTATATTTTATAATTATATAAAATTTTTCAAATAATCAATGTGATTAAATCAAAATCAAATGATTATTGAGCCATAAAAATTCTATTATTAATTAATAATCTTATAAATATTGAAAAATAATTATGTGATTTACATAATTAGAAATAGTTAAAATTAGGAAGGACATTCTGAGATAGAATATTAGAGAATCCATTTAGACATTGCTCATTCAATAAAAGTGACAAAATATAGCCTTTTCTATTCAAATATATTTATCTCATAATAAGTCTTAAATTCAAAAAAAAAAAAAAAAAAAAAAAAAATGCTAAAAATATNAAAAAAAAAAAAAAAAAAAAAAACATGCTAAAAATATCTAAAGTTTAACAATAAGTCAAATCTTGAATTTAGATGGAAAAAAAAATACCCTCTTAGAATTCTATCAATTACATCCATAACACCCTTAATAATAACAATTAACTAACTCTATAAAACCTAAAGATACATGAGTTAGGTTTCAACATATCGACCAATTGACATTATCTGTGTTGGAACATTTTATGGCTAAGGTGTAAAAGCATAGGATACCACCTATAATGCTTCATCATATTGCAAAACCTTCTATTGTGAGTTTATGATAGATCTCGGGAGGACTTTTTGAATAGTTCAAAAGGTGGGACACCTTTCCGAGAGAGGATTTGAGGTTTTAAAATTTTTAATTGAGAAAAAGGACACTATACCTTTTCTTCTTTAGAGTTCTTTGAACCTTAGTGTATGTTTGTCAATTAATCTGAACAAAGACAAGGTGGACGTTTGTGATTGCAAAACTTTTATGCGGTATGAATGAGAGGTTAGAGAGGGAGGCGACACCTTTTGGTTTTTCTCTTAAACCTAGCCTTGTGTTCTTCAGATAGAGTGAGAGAACATAATAAGGTTTTCAATAAGCGAGGGCTTGTAGTTTTATGTCTTTTATATGACAGAGAGAAAATGCAAAAGGTCTTTATATATATAGGGTTTTAGGCATTTAACATATATCAAATATATGCCATATCACCCTAATTCTCTAGACATATGCATTTATCACTCACTTTTGGCAACTTTGTTTTGCAATTTAATCTAATTAAATTATAGGGAACTCATCTTCCAAACATGTGGGTGCTTATATCATTGTATTAGGGTTGTGACACTATAATCTGATTATAGTATATAAACTTTCTTCATTAAATACTCAACCAAGATTTATCATTCAAAATCATGTAAAACCATTAATACAGTGTTCCCTAAATCTTATAGAGTTATGAATTCTATATCTATGGAATAATGTTCTCTAACTTATATATTTTACAATCCTAACCAGCTAAGGTATTGACCTTTATTCTAAAAATCTCACTTTCTATTCTAATCAAAGGTCATAACTTAAAAATTAGAGGTACACTACCCATTTAGGATTAACGTACGTGTGCCTAAGTTGCTCTGATGTGTGGTGTATGTTTCTATCATAATGTTTACACTAAAATATAAACTTCACATGGCCCTTGTTCAGTGTATTCATAATACACAAGTGTTTTTGTCCTAAAGTTTCTACTTTAATGAGTTAAGACTCGTCGTCTCCACAAAGGTAAATAATAAAATAACTTTATCCAAATATAAAGCCTAACTCTGTTTATAAGTTGTGAACTATATTTGAGCTATGATAAAATTTTGTGTCTCCCATATATGAGCACCTCATATAAACAGTGACTTTATCATTATACTAGCTTTGGAACCTTGATAATTGATATTATTAGAGATAACAGGAAAAACTATGATTTTTTAAATCAAACAATGTTTATTTATTCATATTTACATTAAATACAGAAATATATCTTACTCTCAGGGTGCAGCGACCCGGATTTTTGGAAACAATAATTTAGTTGTCTACATGAAAAATTTCAAAGTTAGAAATCTTAAAAGTGTGTAATTGGGACGTATACGGGATGACACAGACATGATGAAGTCGTTGATAAGCACTTAAAAATGTACATTTATTATGAGTTTAAATAT
>JANLJB010028922.1:0-12574 GCA_026212285.1 Bursera cuneata | reverse complement strand
TCTCTCTCTATATAGAATTTGATCTTTATTATAAATCCTTGGTCAAATATAATATCGGCGTCCTCAAATAGACAAAATTTCCTTCTTCCAGACTCAGAAAAAAAAAGAAGAAGAAAAGAATCCCTCTAGTTATTAAACCCAATTAACTACTATACTACTATACTTTAAAATATACGAATGCTTTGATGCTAATATGCAACCCAACTTTACATAGAATTCCTTCAAATCAATTTAGTCCCCACATATTTGATGCGTCCTCTGACCACTCCGACAAGCTCCCCTTTCACGAAGCTCGATCCGCAAGTTGTTGGACATCTTTTCAAGGGTTCCCCATTGCTGGCTTTGTTACAGTAATGCAGGCGAAATCATTAGTGTTTATCACGGAGAAGACTAGAAGTATCACATATTTTTTTGTCGATATATCTTACTTTTTTTTTTTCTTTTAATTGCCAAAGCTCTTTTGTTTGTTTCGGTTCTATCAGATAACCTGTCTACCAATTTCTCTCTTCTTCTTCTTTTTTATTTTTATTTATTTATTTTTTACTAGGATCCTATCACTTGAGTATAAAATGTTAATGTAAAAGCTGATTAATGAGTAATTAAAAGTACAAAAGAAAAGAGGGAATATAATTAATCTTAACTACTTAGAAGATATATATATATATTTTTGTGGTGTTAATCTTTGTGTGTTTTTTCTGATTGATTATTGTGGTTGTAAAAATTCTAGGGTTTACTTTGATTTGTGGTGTTAATAGAACTGGTTGTGATGGTGGTGGTGTCCAACTTGGAAAATGGTGATAAAGTGATTTTTTCCTTTTATTAGCTACATTGACCGAGAGAAAATTGATTTTAGCCTTAAATAATTGAACATTTTTTTCTATATTATAAAAACATAAAATTAAAGATGTTTAGTAGGATCTTATCCTTTTTGATTCGAAACTTGTCTATCAAGAGGTGCCGAGTTTAAAACATGAATAGTAATTTATCTTAATAAAATACTATCTTGATTCAAAGCTTAATATTTGCTTTCTTGGTCTCTAAATATTAGGCTTAATATTTTATTCTCTTACAAATAAAATAAAAACTAAAACTTCCGTCTCCACCTTCCTTCAAAACCTTAACGAATCCTACCACCATCACTTCCACCGCCAAACTTCTTGTCCCTCCTCTCCATCACCAACCAAAGTGGATAATCGTTTATTTCCCATTAATTCTGTCCCACCTTTCCTTCTTTACTAGATTCAGCTTTTCTTCACCAAGGAAATATGTGATGGCCCCCGCAAATCTACGAGTTGAGCGGTTGCTTTTTCACTTCTCTTTTCCCTTCCCTGAACCAAGCTTGACCACTCTTCCTCTCCCGGTTCATCATTCATCATCATCAAATATTAGCTAACTATTATTGCTATTATTTTTATTATTATTATTCTTAGTAATAATAATAATGATAATAATATTTATATAAATGAGACTTTTCATCCTTTGACTAAAATTGCTCCTTCTACTCGATAAAAGTTACAACTATACTTGATTTGTGTTTCTAAAATTGGAGGCCAACTTTTTTTTCTCACAATATGAACGAAAAAAAGATACATGTAATTTTTCGCATTCTTCCAGTCAATCAAGTTCTAATTATACAGACGACTTTTCAGGATTTTCTGCAACTAGATTACATTGCTAAGATTTTTGTGAATTTTGATTAACTATTAGTTATATTAATTAGTAACTTAATTAAATCGTTGTATATTTAAATAGGTATATTCTATTGAAATCCTTTGGTTTAATAAAAATTAAGCCCTTCATTTCCAAGGAATTAACACCGACCATGGCATCCCTTGCAAAATCAACCAACATGGAGGGCAAAACAGAAAATCCAATCCCCTAATTTAATAATGTTATTAAAAAGAAATAAAGAAGAAGAAGAAGAATTTGAGACAAAGAAGGGAAAAAGATGAGATTGAAAATGATAGATAAGGTGATTGATATATAGATTCATTCAATCATCGATCATGGAATAATATATATTATATAAATATTAGTCAAAGGATGAAAAGCCTCATTTATATATATAGTTATATTTATTTCTACTTCAGCTTTAGCTACTAGACATGCTATCCTTATTTACTGAAGGTCACAGGATAAATACCGATGAAACCATCAATATTTTTCATGAATGACTATATTTTTTAGAGTGAATTAATTGCAGCCAAAGTACTAAGTATTCCTCTACTTAGCTGATGGTTGATTGTCTTCAGCGCATGGCAAAGGTCCGAGCGGAAGGATCACTTCAGTTTTTGCTTTGTCTCTGCATTGTATTTTTGTTCCCATCTTCTCCTTCCTCTTTTTTTATTTTATTACTATTTTTTATCATCATCTGATCCAAAACGAAATGTACACGGCTGTTTATTAACTTTTCTGAAGCATATTAGGCTTGGGTGGTTTCCAACAAGTAGTCTTGTATTTCACAAAAAGTGAAGATTCGATAGTTAAAAAGGGAACATTAGTCATCTTGGTTTCAATATATTTTTATGATTAATTCACTTTAATGACTGGAAAGTATGCTACGACGTTATCACTTTAATGACTGGAAAGTATGGTACGACGTTATTACTTTAATGACTGAAAAGTGTGGTACGACGTTATCTTTATGGATGTCTTATAATTTTTAGTTGGAAATGCATATAGCTTTTTATTTTATTTTTTTTCCTCGCCTTTTGCCCTGGTTCAATTTGAACCAGTTGAAAGCCAAAAAAAAGTGAAATGCCTAACAGTGATGCAGTCAAGAATGATCACTACAAGCACATAAGAGTATTGCTAATTAAAGAAGTGGCCACCACTCCTTTATTCCTCCACCACAAAGGATGATCATGACAAGCACATTGGAGTCTTGATCATGAGCTACGCCACTAATTTCTATACTAAACGAAGATAATATCAGTCATCAGAGTAATTTAAAAAAAACGATTTGACAATTGTGTAAAACTCTGTCATGATGTTGTATAAGATAAATGATATAAGCATTGTTCTTAACTATCTATTATGTTTTTAGATTTTGTTATATTATAAAAGAAAGAATTACAGAAATGGACCTAAATTAAGAAAGTGTTTAAAAATTGAATCATATTTAAAAAATTTAGATAACATGAGCCTACGTTTGACAAGGAACAATGTATGACATGTTCAATAATATGTTGGATAGAGTCGGATAATATTTGATACGTTCGGTAATATATATCGGATAATGTTAGATATATTTGACAATGTTCGATAGTGTCTGATAAACAATATCAAGTTTTTGATGAGTCATAATATTTAGCTTTTTAATAGGTAAAATTTCAAACAAATCTCTTAATTTGGATCAAATTATAAAATCCTCTTATTAAAAATCAAATGAGGAGAGAATGTGGATCCTAAATATTAGTTAGTGTTTTGTACAGGAACTTAACCACTAATTAATTCAATATTTAATTACTTTCTATTGATCACTTTTAAGGTTGAATTACAATAGATGTACATCTATAAATAGGATTGCATACCATGCATGATGTGGTAAGTAGATCCATCTGGTGACCCACTCCTTTGAGATCTTGATTTCTTCTTGCTATCAATATCCCTTTCGAGGAGTCTCGGCAAAGCTTATCGCTCAGTACGTATCTTTCATGTTATGTTGCATGCATATATTTTTGCATATGGATTCGCAGGTGCTGAAACTCTTTATGGATCATATATAGCAAACTTACCGCGCTGAAGTGGTCATAAAAATATTTGAGGAAATATAAATGCCTATACGTAAGCTACTTTATCAAAAACATTTGCTGTAATAATTCTCTATATGATTTTTTCTGTATGCATTCATTCAACTAGGGGAGGGAGAGTGAGTGACCCTTTTTTAACCAACTAATGAAGGGATCGGGGGGTGGGGTTGGGGAAGTGAGTGACCCTTTTAAACCAACTAATGGAAGAAATCAAAATTAAATGATTTTTCTTTTTTAAATTATTTTTGTTTTCTACGCAAATCTTAACCCTTGCTGTGAAGTTCAAGGATTGAACATGTAGCCGTAATGTCTAAAAAGATGTTATTTCTGTATAAAATATGAATCAGAATGGTATATATACTTTATAGACTTAATATTATTGAGTGGCCTCCGTCTATTTACTCAGGAGAAATGGAGGAAAAAGATCGCAATTTATCTCTTGAGTCAATGCAGCATGAGCAAGATCATCTGAACCAGCATGATACTGCAACTGGACCTAATAGTGATGAATCCCCTCTGTCCAATCGTACTTCCAGTAAGATTTCTCTCATATCTACAGCCTTATCTATAGATATATTGGTTCAACCAGAGAAATTGTATGCTTAGCTATATAGTGGATTGTTTGCAAGTCAACAAATTAGATATGTTCTAAATTTATAAACAATTGTAATCTTGAAGGACAAGAAAATACCTCAACCACTCCAGTTTCGACCTCCGCAAGCAATGGGAAATCGTCTTCTGCGTCCTCGAAACATGTGCCTCCTATCCAAAGGAGTTCTAGCCATATTGCTACCACAAGTCCTATACTTTCGTTCCCTACCGATAAATGTCTTCGTTCTGGTGAGCTCTCTCTCCTATCTAGCTAGCTAGTTACATACATTATATACAAGTACACAATTCACTCATTTCAATTGATCCACCTTGGCGCATCATCTACAACCGGTTTAACTACTAGGCTTAACCACTAAGAAACTGACTGCGTTAGGCAAGTGACCATTATTTTTATTAGAACAGTCACGGTATCGGTTACCTGGCATTCATTGATTACCAAATTTTGTTATCAATTTCATCGGAGCTATTTTTTCATTTCAAATTCTCAAATAACAGTTCTTGAAAGGGCACCCAGCCTTATAATGGAAACGACTCCATAAAAATTTAGATCTCACAAGCTAGCTATGCCCCATAATTTGTAGATTTTTTCACTAATTTGAGTAAATGAAACTGATTTATATCTCCACAATCTGCAGAATACTTCATAAAGTCGAGCAATCCGTTATTCGAGTAATAAATACAGATGATATATGTTCATGAAAAATATGTGAAAACCACAAGAAACTAGAATTAAAGATTGCAAAGGAAGAAAAAACATAAGATTAACAAGAAATCAACTCAGTTTAAAAGTCAAAATTAACTCCAAGTAATCAAAACGAGCATACGAATTGTTATATATACATATATCAAGATTTAAATGAAAGAGAATTTTTAATTGTATGTAAACAGAAAGCCTTTCAATAATTGTGTTCAACTAAACATATCATTTTTAAATAAAATATCAATTATCATATTTAATTAAATGTAATAGGGTAAATGTGGTATTGAAGGGGTATATCAAGCAAGATTTAAAATGTGAGTAGAGTTGTTTTGAGAAATAGGGTGTTAGAATATTGTGAATTTTAATCGCTTGGAAAAGAAAAGAAAATAATAAATAATAAGTCAATGGATACAAGAACTTAAGTGGCAAAACCTTTTTTTTATTAGGGAAATTTCATAGAGTATACAAAGAATTTTAAGACCATTAGAGCTTTCTTAAAACCATTCTCTAGTTACTAAGAATCTAAAATAATTTTTCTTTAATTGAGATGAAACTATCTCTAATGATTTGGAGAAAACAATAAAAGAAGTAAACTTAAGAGCTCTTGAGATAATCTACAATTATAGAACTAGACTTTCTTATATAATGCTCCTAAGCTCTCTCCTATTGCTATCTAAGCAATGTGAGATTAACACAATATATATTTATCACAAGCCTCTTATAGTTGGTCTCCCTTGTTAAAATAATATTATTTTAATAGTAAAGTATTTTCTTATTTGAAATAAGATTTTTCTAATATAACTAGTATTCTTTATATTTGTCTTAAAAGTAACTTCACTTTTGACATAGAAATGGATTCCTCAAATCTATTAATTTGATAGAAAAAGATGAATGAAGATGTGTATAATTTTTTTTAATCATCTTATCCCTATTCAAATTTATGGGTGGTTTTAATAGTTTAGTTTTCTATTAGGGAGTGTTTATGAGTTTGGTATTGCAGTTGTCAAACTCTATCAAATTATTAACGGTAACCAAATAATTGAGGAGAAATAAAGTTAGTTATAGTTTGGATGAAATGAAATCAATTCACGTACTTATTAGGGTAAAGTCTACAGTGTTAGCTGGTAATTTTATCAGGCCACCGAAAACCCTTAGACTTTCATTTTATTTTATTTTTAAATAAAATTAAACTTTCTTGATGGAGATGTCCTGAAAACATGGCAAAAGAATTCCATGTTATCACTATTTTTCCTTGTATTATTAAATTTTAGTGGATCTCCGACATTTGTATATATTTGGAGACAATGGGAAAGGAATTTGAGGTTCACCATCTGATCCAATGCAGCATAAAGCCCAAACTTCAGGAGGAAATGTTGATCTGGAGCAAACTAATCATCTTATTCTTGATTAAGATTAATGAGGATGTGTATAATTTTTTAATCACCTTATTCTTATTCTAATTTATGAGTGGTTTAGTAGTTTATTTTTCTATTAGAATGGGAGCGCTTGTGACTTTGCTCATCAGAGTTAATTTTTAACTCTTATCACATTTGTCAACGGTAACCAACTAATTGAGGAGAAATAAAAGTTAGTTAGAGTTCGGATGAAATGAAATCAATTCATATACTATTATGGTAAAATCTATAGTATTATCTGGTCATTTTATCAGGTCACGGAAAACCCTTAAACTTTAATTTTTTTTTTTCATAAATAAAATTGAAATTTCTTGATGGAGCTGTCCTGAACACATGGCAAAAGAATTCCATATTATCGATATTTTTCCTTGATCAACAATTAAATTTTAGTGGACCTCCGCCATTTATATATATTCAGGAGACAAGGGGAAAGAAATTTGCGGTTCACCTTCTGATCCAAGGCAGTATGAAGGCCAAACATCAGGAGGAAATGTTGATCAGGAGCAAAATAATCAGAATGCTACTGCAACTGGATCTAATACTGGTGAGCTCTCTCTCTTAAGTAAACTTTTATATATGCTCTGTTATAATTATTAACGTCCTGTGCTATCTTGAAACTTTTCTGCTTCTTATACTGATCTGATGCCTACAGCCCAAGCATCAGAAAGAGATCCTCCTTCATCAACAAGGAAAGAACCGTCCCTTAACCTAATTTCCGGTGAGTGAGCTCTCTTATATTTAGTTACATACATATATACTCGCACAAAGGCGAACCTAACTAGTCGAATTGATTACCTGTTTACACTTGAAATATATCAGTGAACGTTATGTAATATTTGATCAAATTGTATTATTGTTTTGAAGACCTTAATCAATACAGCACCATATGTTTGCCCCTTTACGTGGCTGCATTAAAAGGAGATGTGGATAAAGGCCGAAAATTGGTAGATCGTAATCGATCACTGCTAAGTGAGGCAATCACAGAAAGAAATGAAACTGTTTTTCATGTAGCAACGGGGGCAAAACAAATTAATTTTGTGATTGAGATGATTAAATTATTGGAGGACGCGGGCCCCTTGGAACTGCAAGACAGATATGGGAACACGGCCTTCTTTTACGCCGCTGCAGCTGGAGCCACAGCGATTGCTGATATTTTGTTTAGTAAGAATAATCGGCTGCTGACAATTCGAGACGGCGACAAGAACACACCATTATATAAGGCTGCCTTGTTTGGACAAAGGAATATGGCTTTATTTTTATACGGGAAAATAGAAAAATCAACGGTAGAATTGACAGATAAAGACAAAAAAGATATATTTTTCATGAGCATCCATGCTGGCTTCTACGGTAAGTATATATGTATATTTTTTATTTTTTTAATTATTCGTTTCGCTACATGCATTAGTTCGGAAAAAATAGAGCCAATATATGACCGGTTTAGCTTGTAATATTAAATGTTTACCATAAATAATCACCCTCATGATTAATTAATAAGAGATGTAAAAGAAAATAATAATAGAATATTTAATACATATTTCATCTCAAATCGATTGAGGGACTGCTCTAAATAAAATTTTTATTCGATTCACTATTTATACGCAGGTAAGAAAATTAATTTTCTATGAAATCAAACCTCGTTCTGTTATTTAACTGTGAGCTTGTAATAAACGAAATTGTTGAATTTCCTTTCTTGTATCTCTAGTTCTGCATCTGTTTTTTGAAAATGCTAGAATTGTTTCATTAAAGAAATGTAGTCCTCAGTGGTCGTTTTAATATGATGAAAAGGGAAAACTAAATGTATGCTGTATGTATGTATATAACATGCTTTATACATATATGTGAATATATATAACATGCATTTTGCCCTCAGATCTGGCGTTGAAGTTGCTAGCAGGGGGAGATAAAACAGGATTAGCTGTGGCTTGTGACGAGGGGGGCATGACGGCATTGCATATGTTGGCCAACATTCCCTCAGCGTTTAAAAGCAACTCGCCAACCCAAGCTCTTGTACTACTCAAACATCTTTGGAAGGAAATATTAAAACAAAAATGCTCGAATGTTAAAGATTTCATCAGTGAACCTATAAAATTATTGTTTGATGCAGCTAGGTTGGGCAATTTCGAATTCGTGGCTGAAGTCGTTCGCAGTAATCCTCGTTTGGCTCTTTTAGATGGTCACGATCGAACCATATTTCACATTGCATTATTGCACCGTCATATGGCTATATTCAACCTAATATATGACATGGGTTTTGATAAGCAGTTGATAGCTAGCTCTATAGATGCTGAGGGAAATAACCTATTGCATCTAGCTGCCAAATATTTACGACATGGAAGAGCAGCTAGTACGGTGCCAGGTGCGGCTCTAGAGATGCAACAAGAATTAATAATTTTCAAGGTAAATGTTTCTGTTTTCATATCAGTGTCTACTTTGTCTTATAAGTTCCGAATCAATCAATACTTCGTGATTATAATTTATGACGAATAAAGCGGCATGTTAATGATATAGGAGGTTGAATTGCTTGTATCGCCTAAATACAAAGAAATGAAAAATAAGGAGCACTGTACACCTCGTGAAATATTCACCAAGGAGCATGCCGAATTGTTGGGAAGAGGAGAAAAGTGGATGAAGCAAACAGCCAAGTCATGCTCGATTGTTGCTGTACTTATTGCTTCTGTGGTTTTTGAAGCCGCTTTGAATGCACCTGATGGTGAGAGTCATTATACTGCCTTCCGCATTTTTGCCATGGCAAATGCAATCGCATTATCCTCCTCTTCAATTTCATTACTAATGTTTTTATACATTCTCACAGCGCGTTATGCAGAAAATGATTTTTACTGGTCATTACCACTTAAGTTGATTATTGGAGTCTTAATGCTCTTAATATCTATAGTTGCCATGACGCTAGCTTTTAGTTCAATATTTTTTTTGGCATTTAAGAGTCCTACAGGAAGATTTCCTTTCTTTATTGCTGGAATTGTATTTCTGTCAGTCCCTGTTTCTATATGGTTACAGTACGAATCTTTTAGAGACGTACTGTATTCATCATTCCGTTTTGGGTTTCCTATCAAGCCAAAAGGATTTTTATGGAAAGAAGAGTCAAAGAAAGTCTAAGCCTTGTAGCTTTCCCTGTCCCGGCTTCTATCGCGTGGTCATTGTGTTAAGGGGGTGCCATCGAAATGGCGCTTCAAGCTCTCGCAAGAGTTAGAAAACTCGAAGTTGTATACAACCATTTGAAATAATCACTGCTTTAATTTTTATTCTACTCTACAGATCTACATTGTCATTAACTTACTTTTTATCGATTTTAATTATTTATATTTGAATAATTGGTGATGGACATATTGATTTTCAAGGATGATTATGATATGCTAACTCAGGAAACAGAAATCATAAGGGTAATTGTGGTACATAGTGTTTTTTTGACATTTCTGTTTCCGATGATTCTGCTTTTTGTACTAATAAAATGCAAAATTATCAATTATTTTTTTATTCTCCTATTTAAGAAACTATAAAATCGTGATTTTACTCAATTATAAAACTAAAAAGTGATTCTAGTTAGCCCCCATATATTTTCTCATAAGCCCCATCTCTTTTTAAAGGGGAAAATTTTTTCTCTTAAATGTGAAAATAAAAGTCATCCATTAGTTTTCAGAAACGATATATTATGTACAATTTTTCCTTGGGATAATTTGGAAGTGATTGCGTTAGTTAATGATTATTTTCTCTACCTACAAATCTTTTTTCTTTTTTTCATCTGTTAGGCAACCTTTTCTACAATAAGTTTTATATATGAGTTGTGTCAAGTATGACTAAAGATTCAAGATGGAAGAGGCTAGTGATAAGGCCAGAATTAGAGAAAAAATGTTATTTCACTAAGAAGAACATTGTTATAATAGTTCGGGAGATGTTTGTCCTTATTTTGAGAGATAAGGGACGGGTTTTGTGTAGTTATAGTCATGAAATGAATCTCCTGGTAAAAATATCAGCCATTGTAAATAGAAGTTTAATATCAAAAGAAGATATTATAATAATTTACTGAAGGGAGAGAAATTGTACGATTGTATTACTGGGCTAACTACGAGGATATTTAAGGTTTTGGGTTCAAGCATAGGAGATATGTCCATTGTGAACAAATCTGGTGGAGTTACCTGTTGAGGTGTGGCATGTGGGTGTAAAGTGCCACATTGGGAGAGCAGGGTCCTTACATTAAGAACGTTCTCAGCCTTAAGAAAGGAGCCCTGCTGCTTGCTTTCTCTTTCTATTAGAGCTGCGCTGAATGGACTGTTACTACACCAGGAAATCATATTCATATTAATGTATAACTCGCGCATGTACAAGAAGAAGCTTATCTTTTATACCCTAAATATCTGTAGATAGTATTTTCCAGTCCTAGCGAATTCTCATATTCTGTCTTGTCATATCATCCCGCGCCTATTTTCAATAGTTGTGTCTTGTCCTAGCTATATATCAGGGTCATGCTACGGTGTACCAGAGCGCCGGTTCTCCAACCAAAAATATGGGTTAGGGGGCAAAATTTGGAAAAGTGGGATGCTAAAAATTGGGAATTGACTACTGCACCCGGTGTATCACAACCAACGCCCATATATCATCACCGTTGCTATTCAAGAGTAGTTGACTACAAATCTATATCTTTTATGGAATTTGTTGCAGTGTACTGAATCGGAACACTGTTTCGAAACTTTTGTTTCCCATCCTCACTTTTTAGCAGATGCATCGATGCTGCCAATGCATTCTAACCTGATACGTAATTTATATATACATTGGTATATGATCTGTAGATAATTTTATCCGATCGCTTCTACGTGTTGTGCAATATGATGAGCATAAGTTGAAATTAACATGAAAAGAGAAAACTGAGTGGTTACGGAATCAGGAAACTGATACTTGGCTTAGTAATTGCATTTAAAGGATGCTATTGCTGAACATCCTAAAAGTGGAGTAAGAACTAGAAATTTTTGGTTACTGAAATTAGCCATGCCTATTATGTTCTAATTAATCGGAACCTAAGTCACCTATGAAAAGACATCGAAAGATGAAAATTGGATAAATGTCATACGAGAGAAATTGAATACGTATTTCACAGAGATGATGTGTGGTATCTAGTTCTATAACCTGATTAGATTAGTGTGATAGACACTAAATGGGTCCTCAAGAATGAGACAGACAAACAATTTTCTGAAATAAAGTTAGATTCATCGCTAGAAGATATATACAAGTTAAGATAATAAGCTTTGATAAAACCTTTTCTCATAAAAATAATAAAATAAAAAGAATAATATTACTTATAAAAACTATTTTATACAAATTGATGTGACATAAAATTTTAAAAGAATAAATTTTAAAATGAATAATATTAATTAAAGTTGATGAGTTGGTAAACATGAATAATGTCATATGAGTGAGTTTGGATGAATAATTTGTTCAAAGAAAAAACTCTTATACTCATAAATACTAATTTTATTCAAAACATTTTAAGTGCATTTTTTGAACACATTTTAGTAGTTTTAGTGAGGGATAAGATCCTCTCTTAATTTGATTTATAATTGATCTTCGTAGGATTCTATGACATGTTGCAATTGTTAGGATAAACGGCTAAGAATTATTTAATTGACTTTGACATCCAAAATGATGCCGCTTTACTTATGAAAAGAAAGAAAAAAGTCTCCCCGTGTGTTGAGGATTCTTACTCTTCCTTCTTCATAAATCTCACTTCTCAAATTAGAAACTCTTATCATCCTAAGAATCCGAATATCATCATAAACAAAAGAATCAACCAGACAGCTCCATCAACGTCTCCCTGTGCCATGTAGATTCTGCGGTTAATAGATAATCATTACAACACAAGAATTTAGAACCACAGAATATATTGAACACTTAAAAGTGTATATTTATTAAGAGTTTAAATCAGCATTTTTACACTTTAAGTGTCATTAATTTGAGAAATTTCATTGTATTGAACTTAAAAGTAAAATTGTCATTAATTCGGATTAACGGTTGATTAGCACTTAAAAGTGTATATTTATTATGAGCTTAAATAAAATTTTTTACACTTTAAGTGCTATTAATTTGAA
>JANLJB010028921.1:0-12573 GCA_026212285.1 Bursera cuneata | reverse complement strand
GCATATTCACTGAAGCATATATAACAGCACATTCTCATCATGGGGTTGGCACAAATCTTCGCTTCTAGTTACCGCTTAACTAACATTGTTCATTTTCCGCACAAGCCTCAGCTCAGCTGTACTTATTGTAATTGAGATTCCTCTACAGATACTTGTTCTGCTAATATTTGAAACGTCGTGTGCTTTGGTACTGGGGTTGTGTGAGAGAGCTCGAATTTTATTGGGGAATAATGAGAAATAATCAAAATTAAGGGTGCAAGTAAAATTTATCAATTCTTTCAATTTATATAATTTGTCTAACCATTCTTAACTATTATTATGAAAAAAATACTCTTTAATCCAATTGTATCTATTCATAACTGTCCAGTAACTTTCCAGTGATTGTTCAACAAGTTCGATAACTTTCGATGACTGTTTAGTAAATCCGTCGACTGTTCGACAAGTCTAACAACTTTTCAGTAATTTTCTAATAAGACCACTAAGTTCGGAAACTTTTCGATGATTATCCGACGACTGTCAAGTGAATGTCCACCTGTTGAGAAGTGGTAAAAAAGGGAAGTTTGGTTTATAATGGAGATATATTTTATTTATTTTAAGTATAAGTGGATAAATAAATTATATAAATTGTAAATTTGATTATTTTTTAACTCACATCCTTAATTTTGGTTATTTATCATAATTCTCCAATTTTATTTTATTTTTATTTTGAAAAATATGTAAGGATAACCGTTTGAAACGTAGAAACCTGTCGTGTTCTTTACATGATTATTGGTGGTGTTGTGTCAACCCCATTGGATTGGAATAAATATTGAGATAGTGTTGTGTCAACCCCATTGGATTGGAATAAATATTGAGATAGTGATATTCATTCATTCCTTTTGTTGAATCTTAAACATGTTACAAGAAACTTTCATGTTTGGAAAAATTTTATGCTGTGATCTATCTGGTGAATGAAATGTTACTTTTTAAACTAAGCTCTCGGAACTGTCTGGGTTTCTTGCTATGGATGTTAAGTCCTAGTAGACTAGGGAAATCCAGTCCATGATGGATTGATGATTAATTAATAAATTAGGAAATAAGAGTCCTAATTGAAATAAGATCCAACTATTAATCCCAACAATATACAAGAGACATTTGTAACATGAAACGTAAAACTTTTGACGCGTAAATATCCCAAAATGGAACGTTGAACTTGTAATTGTGACGTTTAAAATTGTAAATTTTACGTTTCATGAAGCATGTTGAACGTAAAAAGACTTTTAAGAGATTGATAGAAAACGTATCGACATATGAAAAATATATTCTACGTAACTTCAGTTCTCTACGCAAGTCAGTTTTGTTACAAACAAATTACATTTGAAGAGATTTCTCTTTTTAGGAATGTAAAAACTAACGATGCTCAAGCTGTATCACTCATCACATTGTTTACACCCAAAATCTGAACTTTAAGTCTCTGGTTTTACCTAATCACACTTGTTTCACCATTTCACCCAAATATCCACTCTCTGTTTCTTCTAAACAATCCAAAAAGCAGGCCGAGAGAGATCGAAAAAGAAGGCACTCGGAGAATATAAATCAAGACAAGCACAACATACACATAGCAATTGGCAACAATAATGGTGTGGCAGATATATTCACAGTTCATTTAGTCCTGAGCATTTTAAGATCAAAGTGAAGTAATACCAACTTATTTGTCATTTCCAACACCAAGAATCCCCTGTGCAAGATGAGTCAAATATGGCTCTGCTTGGGAATTACTGCTCAATATTGGTCCCAGACTCTGAAGCTCAGCATTGAATTCCCGCTCGAATTTGCTGCAATATATTAGTTTAAATTAGAAAGAGAGGGAGAGGGAGAGTAGTTTGTGTTACACGTGTGTGTGTGTATGTGTGTTTTCTCCAGCCACTTTATTCAGACTTACAGGATAGACTCCGTAACTGTTGGGTCTCTGATCATAACTTTTTTCACCTGGGATGGGCTTTTTAACTTCATTTGTTTTAATTTTTCAGACCCTAACAAACCATCAGATGGCTCGTCTAGCTTGGGAATGTCAATCGAAGATGATATTAACCACTGAGTTGCTGCCGCATACTGCAGGCACAGTGATTTCAGCCTCTCCACCTTCTGCATTTGATAAACTAAAAAGAGTAAACAACAAAGACAAACCACAAAACTGTTACAGGTTCTAAGCGGTTAATTTTTTTTCTCTGGGTCCAATAGCTGCATTGAAAATAGAGTTATTTAACCTTCCATTAACACACAGTAATTACTCCAATGTGAATAACTCCTTGAATTAAAAGCTGTCAAAGTCTGGAATATTGAATGGCATGGGCATTGATAATATACATATTTCTGACTCCTGCAGATTGATTTGTCAGCTCTGCTTTTACCTCAAGAAATAAGATTGAGCATATAGGGGTAGAAATGACAAAGATCCAAATTTCTCAAAGATTTCTATATGCTACAAATGTTACCAGAGAAGAACTTTTTGGGAATGCAATTATCTTACTAAAACCATACCTGATAAGGAGTTTTTACTTGCATATTTATTCTAGTTTTTTCTAGCACTTCTTTTCAATTGCGCACTTCCCCTTGTTCAACACCTCACTCATTCTTTCCTCCCTTATTATTTAAGAAATACACATCAGATCCATCACCATCCATTTACCCTATAGGAAGCTACACTGGTATTTAAGAACTGATATAGATGATCAAAGCAAACCTTGACCAGTTCAGGCAAAAGGAGCAAGCACTCTCTTAGACACTTGTCAAGGAAAAAATCATGATGTTGGATGACCTGTTTCACAAAAAGCCATGTAAGCATATCACAAGGAAGAAACCGATGACGGTTAAAACTTGTGCAAGTAAAAATCTTCAGTTAACTGTAGCTCATCCAAAGACAAAGTAAAGGCCATACCTCATCTATGCTCTTTACAGTTTGAAGTCTATTATGCATCATGTGCCAATTGGGTTCAAGGACCTGAAACCAATAAATGCTTAAAATCAAAAGGGATCGGAAACCTAGATGGGTTAATCTTATGTCAAGACTAGATTTTCTTCTAATTGCTAAAGCTTTATTTTTCAGGTCAATATAAAAGATGAAACCCAAATCCTTCCCCGAATGAAAGATAAGAGTTTAAAAAAAAAAAAAAAGGCACTGATGAAATAGCAAGCAATGACAAAATATTCTGGAGAAAATAGCTATAATAACAGAGTGAACATGCCTCAAATGTTAGATAATGCAGAAAGCTATTTATAAATTTAAGCATGCTTCGGCAGAGAAGAGATGATCTAGAAATGGCGGTTCCACTTGTGTTAAAGGCACGGATTCCCTGCATATAAATTTTGAAACTAGATTAGGAGCCCCAAATAAGTGAAACCTTAACCAGGCTACAAGATATAAATAACAGCACATACTTGGTGAACTTGCCAAGCCCCACAAAGCTGGCGCTCTACATGTTTACAGTGAAAAAGAAAACGAAAAATTAACTGGTATTTCGTTAGGGCTTTTCTTGATATAACGATAGATAATGGCCACTGAACCTGAAATACAAAACCAAATACCAGAAACAAGTAAATGCCATGAGCTACTAATATAGAACAACACAAATTCAAGTCCACGCCACCAACAAATGCAGGAGATCCACCCATGCAAGGCCAACTACAGTGGAGATATTATCCATTTCTCCAGGTCATTGTAAGGCTGTCCATAAGATTATCACATGCTTGTAAACAAGAAAACGTAATACAATTAAGAGGAAATGATATCAGAAGAATATACCTTGTAACTCAATGAAAATGTCTCAAGACCAGTAATGCTGACCGGCTCCTCTAGATCATTGCTATCAGAGTGGTTCCTAATCTCAAGATCTTTGAGTGCAGCCATTGTTTTAAGCAAAGATGACCTTTCCTGACACCAACAAGATAGAATATTGTACAGCGAAAATTAACACCAAAATTTCAACTTCTTACAAGCAAAGAAAAATTAGTTGCTTACCACACAACATGTTAAGTCCTCATGACAAGGATCAGCTGCAGCAGCTGTGGAACGTAGAGCAAGGTCTAGCAGAGACTGCATGTCCAACGAAGGCACACAGTAAAACATTATATTTTTACCTATGCCTAATAATATTTCTTTTTTCAGGTTACATTTAATTTGTTTCCTTAAAATAATAGAGAATTCATGCTCTTGATAAGGCACTAAGGGTGTTTGACACACTATATTGGACTGTATACAAAGGTTGCATCAGATTGTACTACACTGAACCGTATTACTGGGGACCGGACTAAAAATTACACAGCATGCTGTCTCGTATTGGAGAAATGTTCAACTAAAAACAAAAAACCACTTGTTGAAAAGACATAAACTGGAAACCAGCTTCTCTCCCTACATTGTGAAACATGATGCTTTCCTCTCACCCTTTCTCATGCAGCAAAACAGGAAATTCACATGATACATGGAGCAAAAGTTCATCACTATCATTTACCAAATTGTTGAGAGAAAAAGAAAGAAAATGAAAAACAAAGGAAATAACAAGCTTTGAAGTTTTCCTAGTCACAGAACTTGCTGAAGTGTTAAAAAGTAAATGAATTGAAGAGGTTTGGTCAACATCTTATCAGAGATACATATAATATGGTAACAGATCTGGGTGGGGTCTGAGTTTTTGTCATAGATCTATAGTAATCCAAGAAAAAGTACTCATTCAAAGAGATCTTGGAAAAAATGATGTCTTGTTTTAGGTGCTTTTATAAAGAAAGAGAAGAGAAATGGAGTTTTGGTACAGTCCTGCATGGACCCAAGGGGCCGTGTGTATATTTTTAGGAGTTTAGTCCCATATTGTACACCTATAGTCATGTCCTATCCATTTTAAAATGAGCCAAACAGTGGATAACTGAAAATAATACAATCCTATGGTTTTATACAGTCCTATCCAGTACGATAAACATCCCTTAAAGGACAGTAAAGACATAAACCTGGAGCTTTTCCACATTAATCTCATCAAGTTTTTTTGTGAGCTCCTCTCGAGCCATATCCATAAAATGAACCAAAAAGTCACCCTGTAATTACATAAACTTAGGTGAGGTAGTGCCATATTCGGTAACTAACAAAACATAAATTCACTTCAGTTCTCAAGTACCCCATTTAAAAATAAATGTACCTGATCAAGAAGAAGATAGTGCTTTATAGACCGTAACTTTCCCATGAGATCATACTAGAACAAAAATAACATAAATCATTATAAGCAATAGGCACTCAAGCAAAATAAATTGCCAGGAATGACAACTATTTTGGCAGAACTATAAGCTATAATGGAATAAGCACAGATGTTACTGCAGATACAAACAATCCATACCTTTTCTTTAATAAGATTTAATAGCTCACCACTGGCAAAATCATAAGCAGCTTTTATACACTCAAGATAATGGTGGTTTCCACCGAAGCTCATTAATTTTGAATTCTCTGTCACAGGAACCTATTACATAACGATCCAATTAACAAGTAATAATGCAATCAAATGGACAATACATGAAAATTTTCATTTCTTGAACAAAATGGTACACTATATGGCAGGAGGCATAAACAAAACCTGAACACTGTGACCACATTCTCTCATGACATTTAGATATTTCCCTGTGGTCAAAATAGTCCCAGCTATATTTGCAAGGAAGCTAGGAATCCCATCCTTGAGGCTGTAACGTTGTCTCCAGTACTTGGGTTCATAATCCTGCATAAGACTCTCCTGAAACAGAACTAGAAGCCATGAGCAACTAAATCATAAATTTGACACAACCACAAATAATGAACAAAGTCAACATACCTTTTGAAGAGATTTGTTCTCAGCAATGAAAAACTCACCATAAGGATCATTAATCACTCCTTCATAGACCCACCTAAATTTTTGTGTAATTTCAATTCAAGAAACTGATCAGCACAAGTCCTAAAACTATGGTGCCAAAGACAGTATAATGCTCAAAAGTATGGGTGCTTCAATCATGAAAAGTAAACTAATTCTAAAAATGCTTTTTCATGTTGAGAATGCAAAAACTGGCTAAACTGAAAATTAAGAGACAGAAACACAGTGAAACTGTATAGAATTTATCTTTTAAGTTTGGCTGTGAAGCATGATCACAGATAAGGAAAATGGATATTTTATTTCTGGATGCCAACAAGAAATTGATTTAGTAGTGAACTAGAAAGCTTACCTTTCTAATATACCCAGATATGCATTGCTAGCACACTGTGTCATCTTCTCTAGCAATGACCTAACTGTATTATCACCGGCCATGGCCTTAGCCTGGATATAGTAAAAGCATGTAAAGTTTTGGGAAAGCAAGACAAGAAATGACTAAAGTAACTCAAAAAGTTTTACCTGGCTCTGTAAAAGGTTTAGAACTGCAGAGCCCACAAAATTATTAGCTGAAGCCTTGTGTATCACAGTGGACAATGCTAGCATGGACCCCATCATTGGCTGCAAAACATTATAGAGAAAACAAATAACCCAAAAATCCAATAACTCACATAATCACATTTGATTCAAAATCAAACTCATAAAACCTGACAGTAAAACCACAATCCTTGTACAGAAAGCCTTCCAAGTCGAAACTGGTGTTCAAGCTGAGCTACCATGGCCTCATAATCCTAATGAATAAAGTACCATATTAACCAAAAGCAAAATAAAAAGTAAAAATAAAAAGCCACACTCCCACACATAATAAATCAGCTAAGATAAAGATATGTGTGTATATATATATATATAAGTCAAAAGAACATACTAGGAGGAAAGCCCTCAGAGTGGCAGCAAATGCATGATTAACTAAGCCATTCTTGAACTGTGACCTCGATTCAACAAACTGCTCAATCAATACAAAGCTCTCGCATAACGGAAACATCCGTTTCGCCATTTCCTAAAACACAATCATTTCTCATCTCTCTATCAAATAACACCTTCGACAAACATAAAAACCTTTCTACAAAAACTCACTGATAGAGCACTATTACATATTTTGCTACATCAACCATCTCAGTTCGAAAGTTTGTAAGTAAAGCATTACTGATTGATAATAACTAACTAATATTCGTATAGTGTGCATACCTGGAGAGCCAAATCCATGGAGGGATCAACATGGAAAGTAACTGAAAAATCGGTATTGTTTTTGTTAATGTCATTTGCATGAGCACTGATTCTTCTTTTAATTGAAATATATCTTCCCTCAATTCCAACCAATGCACAGAGCAGATCATCTATCACAATCAGTTCCTATAATTTTTTCAAAACCAAAAATGAATTAGAATTTAAAAAAGAAACTATATAAAATCAAGTTAATTATTTCATATAATTACTTGAACTCCGACGTCGTAACAGCCAATCGCCTTTTCAGCTACACTGTTACTGCTTCAACAAATACAAGCAATTCAATAAATAATTTCAATAATAATGATGAAGAAGAAAATTGAATTAGAATTACTTGAAGGACTCAGCGAAGCGAGAGGTGGCTTTGGTTTCCTAGAAAGGCAATAAAATTCATATAAGCGAAACGAAGCGACAAATCACATTGTGATAGCTTATAAAGAAGTTCATGTTTGAGAGAGAGAGAGGGGGAGAAAGAGACCTGTTGGAAGCGGCCGGTGAGGAAAGGACGGTCGAGGTTCCAGCGAGGGGTTGAAGGAAACGACGTCGTTTCCATTTCGGATTTTGGATTCAAAAGCTTCTCTTCTTTGAGTCTCAGATTCTCTCTCACTCTCACTAGCCCAGTGCCAAAAGATTTTGAATTTTTCTGCGAAATTCTCAGTCCGGTTCTTAATTATGTAATTAAATAAATAAATAAATATGAGACGGGTCGACCCGGATCATCACTTTTGGTATCACTTTTGGTATGTTGTTATTCATATCTACAAAACTTTATATTTACTCATTTAACTCCTGTGGCTTCGAAAATGTTCACTGATACCCTTACCGCTTTACCACATTATTTACTCATTATTATTACTAGTTTATATTATTCTATATTAATTTTCTAGATGTTACAACGAAAATATTCTTTAATCCAATTGTAACCATCCGATAAAATTCAATCGTAACCATCTAGAGAATTTGTCCGCTAGTTAAAAAATGTTAAAAAAGAGGAAGATATAGATTCATAAATAACTGATATTTTGATGGTTTTGAAATACAAATAGATAAATAAATTTTATAAATTAAAAAGATTAATTATGTTTTAAATCACCTCCCTAATTTTAATTATTTTTTATAATTCCTCATATAAAGATAACTAAATCTTCACTTACATAACATTGCTTTTAGAAGTAATTTATTAAGCAACCAAAACCAAAAAGTTGAAATGAATTAGTGGAAAGAAAGGAATTGTATGTTACTTTATTTAAAGGTGAATTAGTTTAGTTTTTCTTTATATATAAAAATATGCACGTCAAATTGTCTCTTTCCATGATCTCATTTATGTAGGAATTCGTCACATATGCTCTTCTTGTTTCTTATTTGATTCAAGGAAGTAACTCAGCCTAACACCAAGGGATAAATTGTTAGCCAACGGGAAACATAACATTACCGTTGTTTAATTAAACTTCAGAAAGAGTAAATTTAAATTGTTTAAAATAAATAAATAAATAAAAACCTAATCTGCTATAGTTTTGGGTCGAAAATAAAGGGTATGACAGATTTATTTCATTCTTGCCCAGGACAATGAGCTCCATTGTCCCCCAGTAGTAAGCTCTTTTACAATCCACTTGAACGGTTCAAGCGTATTACAAATCTATTAGTAACTTAAAATAAATGACCATAAAAATATATGAAGACTAAAGATTAAATAATACATTTCGTGGACGGATATCCTGGAACATGGCAGCAGAGAGTTAAGTTAACATGAACGCCGGTACGAGCAGCAACTATTTACAAATGATGTTCCAAGAAAAAAGTTACTACTTTCTCATTTCCCTTTCCCTTCCCTTCCCTTCCCCACCCCTCTAATTTTCCATTCTCATTTATCAACTTTTAATCTTTGACTCCCAAGAGCGAGAATAAAAGGAGGCACCTTCTTACCTCCAGGAAATGCTTTGACATTTTTGAAACCAGATAGCCGGAGAGGTAAAAGCTGATGACACTTCCGTTCCAGGTGGGTTGATCTGTGCAAAGGGGATGAGATTTACAGGTGGTGCTGGCACATAGCACAAGCAGTGGCAGAACTGACATTTGCATAGGTGCAATGGTCGCATGACCAGTGGCCTGCATCATCGATGGTTTTACTTGGTCCACTTGATCTGGATGTTGAACCCTTGGCCTTACTACTTCTTCCCCTATTGCTTCCTCCCAAGCTCTTTGAGCTCCCTGTCCTGCTGCAAGCAGCATGCGAGTCCACATCTGACAGACCATTCTCTAGAGCTCGAACTAAATTCTCAAAGTAGTTTCGAGTCACACTGTTGTCAAATGGATAGCAAAATTAGACTGATTTCAACTCTCGTTCTAAGCAAAGTAGAAATTATTAACAGAAATTGATTCTGTCCAATATTTGTGTTCCTCCATAAACTAATTATGAAACAAATATAATTAGGAAATTGTTCATCACAAACCAACTTTGGTCGCAGGCTAACAAACAGAAAAAAATCATTTAAAAGAGCAACAATATGCATGAAATAAACCAACTTACTAATAAGTTAATTGTACAGTATCTTTAAAACAAAGTACAATTTACTTTCACTTGCAAAAGAACAAAGTTGATTCTAGTAAATGTTTACAAACCTTGTCAATCCGGCAAGTTTTGTTCGGAATTCATTGAAATCTTTCAATGGGCCATCTGCATTGAGGTAAATTTGTAGCTCCTTCTCTGCACATTGATGAAGTCGTTCCAACCCAGACTCAGCCTCACCTGCATGATTTAGAGCATACTTAGAACACATAACAAACATAGAGCATAATGCCAGCTTTCAGAACCAAAATACCTTGCAAGTACTCAAAGAACAGTCTTTTAGCATGCTCATTTTCGTGCAAATAATATCCATAGGCATATGTCCATTTTAGAACCCGCCTACATTCAACTATCTACAAAAAGATCATATGTTATATAATATTCAAATGCAGCATATTTCTAGCTACACCAATAGTACAGAAAATCATATATTTACCTGTAGCCATGCCTCTGTGATGAACTTTAGCTGTGACTCAGGTTGGCACTGTATGTCGCTCAGCTTCTCAAGCTACAACAACACATAATCATCAACACTTTCCATAATTTACAGCAGTAAATGTAGGTTGTCTTAAGAAACATAAACACTAACAAATAAAATTGAACAGAATCATTCACCGAATCTAATGGAACCTTCGCAGCTACGCAAACACATTCTTGACTATCGCCCTCAGTTTAAGCGCATAAAAAATGATCATATGTGTCATCCGTAGTCCACATAAGCCAATAAATAAATACGCTATACTAGAATGACAGTTAAAATAACTAATTATAAGAATTCAACTTACATGCACAGTCTGCATTTGCTGAAGGTCGGCCAGTGCTTTTTGCCTAGACTGCAGTAATATAAACAAACAATTAGAATCTTATTCAACATATGTTAAATTTCCAGATTGGTTGCAAGCAAAGCACGTAGAGAGATTTCATATTTCCCTAAAGCATCATCACACAATAAAATCAGCTGTAAACAAAGTGATACCACCTAAGTCTACTTGTGTTCTTGAGCATGATTTTCCTAGAAAAATCATCAGCACATGCAACACACTATAAATGTGCCAAAGAGGAGCAATATGATAGCGATGAACAGACATCTTCAGCTATCATGTTGTCTTTTCCCCTCTACCTTTAAATCATATAAAATGATACCCTTTTCCAATCTTACATTATAGGAAATTATGAGGCAAACTCAATATTTTTCGTTCTACTGTTTCTCTAAAGACAAAAATATCATCCCTTAAAATCATAATTTTGATGTTAGCTAAAAACAACTAGTTAAGTAGTATAACGGAAAACAATAAGCATCACAATATAAATTTCTTAAGAATTCCATATACGGACTACCATGTCTCCCGCAGACTCAACAGAAAAACTTTCCATTTTCTGAATGCTACTTATTTATGATACTGTTCATCGTAAAGCACAATTAGAAGTAATCATCTTAACATACCGATTGGTTAGTTGCCCATCGTTCATAGTAATGAGTATATCTCTCCAGTGAGTTTTTTGCCATCTCTCTTCGCTTCTCAGACTCATCATACTGTAAGCAACATCATTGACCAAATTTATTAAATAAGCTGTCAATTGATAATGCCACAAGTACCAACAGGGAAATGTGCAAACAGCAGAGGAACTGAACTAGACTAACATACCACTCCCTCTTGTCTCGCTGTCTCATATCGGTTACATGCATAGAAGCCACCTGTCCTCTCACCATGTTCTGACCATGCACCAAGGCAGAGCCTGCAGGCATGTGTAGTCAAATGACTAAAGAGGTTCATAAATGAAAACATAACTTTACTAAAGTGCTAGTGTTCTTGGTGAATAATACAAAATTAAAGGAAGACTAGAGTGCCCAAGTATCATGCAATATCTATAACATGTGAACAAGCTAAGCTTACCAGCAAAATTCAAATTTGCATGGGGGTGTGCATGTCATATGCATACAGCCCTGGTTCTTCTCAATCGGTCGCTTACACCTTGGACAAGGTTTGGAATTAGCCAATATCCTGAGAACACAGCCATATAATTTGCACAGTAAATAAATCTTGTACTAAAATATATATATATATATATCTTCAATAAGAAGCCAAAACATTTAAATCATCACACTCAACTGGAACTTGCACACAACAACACACAAGCCCACCTAACTGGCACATGCATGTGAGTGCGAGCGCGCACACACACGAAGAGTAAAACTACTTGGAGACGACAACTTCCAAATTGTTGGAGTTTAAATACCATCGTTGGATGTATAACACTATCAGCGTAAGCCCTTTGGGTTTAGTGGTTGTTTAACATGATATCACAGCCACGTTGAAAGTACTTTTATGTTGAAATCTCCTTATTGCATGTGACAGTAGGTATATTTCTCAAGAAAGAAGAGTAATTAAATTTAGTTACTTAAATCTAGACCCATACCAATTCATATTTTCTGACTCAGCACTATTCTTCAATACCCACTTGGCTACAGTGTCACAATCTACAGGACGGTGGGCTTCCTCTGTACACTGAAAAGGCAATCGAATGTTTGTCAGAGAAAAGCAAAAAGGCTACTAGTACATATAGCACATTTATGGCAACTGAACTTTAAGGAAAACTATTAGGAACATAAAACTGTAGATAATGCAAAGCAACTTACATTCCAGCAAAAGCTATATGAACAGCGGCAAGTAACATCATAATTTCCACTACCAACAACAAAATCCACAGCATAATCACAACCTGGAGCAGGGCACCATTTGGTCTGCACAAAATAACCATTTTAAGAAATGTTTGAAATCTGGAGCAGGAACTCACAAAAATAGGATAGCAAAAGTTTTCCTAGTCAGGTTTAGAAATGTGAATTCTAGCAGCATAGGACCACTAAAAATTCCA
>JANLJB010028919.1:0-12566 GCA_026212285.1 Bursera cuneata | reverse complement strand
TTTATAAATTAACATCATATCAAAATACACTACTTGAAAACTGTAATGTTATTTATTCTATATATAATAAATGTATACTTTTCAAAATTATTTTTCACTATATTAATTAAATATTACAATGATTTTGCACGCATTGCATGTAATGTCATACTTCCTATAAAATTCAACGTTTGTGGCTCTTGATAGGAAGCCTATTGCCTTTCATTTGATAACTTCTTTCCATTAATGAGTCCTGACCCTACTTCATGATTTGATCAAATCAATCTTTTGTTTTTATATATTTATTTATTGATAAAGGACAAAATATAAAATTCATTGTTCAGATAGTGTCTAGTAAGTGGAGACAGATCCTCATCGTCTTAAATAAAATTTTCTAATAAATTACTATAATTTTTTTTTTTAATAGAACGAAGTCAGGTCACAAAGAAGATCTGCCCTTGTATGTGTCTCTTAACTATAAAACAATTCTCCAACAAAGAAATGCTGCACAATGAGTACTCTTCTACACAGAAAATGATCTCTTGGTATTTTATATATAGATTAAAAAAAAGAGAGAAAATATTTGTTAAAGAGTTGTTTCTAATTTYTAATTCATATTTAGGGTATCATTACGGATGCAAAAACTCACTCAATAACTTCAAAAATAATAAGTAATGAGTAACTAGATTCATAGATTTTAACCACATGTGGTACGTCATATTTTTAACATGATCGTTATTTATTTATGTATATCAAATTCAATTTTAACTATTAGAAATGTATTAAGCAATGATATTGTGATTCACAATTTCTTACAACAAAACTCATAAAAACATTTTCAACTCATTTTGCTACTAAGAGAGAGCTTTTGTTAATCAGTCTCCAATAATTTGAGCTATCCCAAATCCCCATTTGGGTAAATGTGAAAGTACTAATGTTGGATTCGAAATCTTAAATGGCCACATAAATCAATAAAATATTATTAGTTCACATAATAATAGTACAATTATCACATCATTGTTATGACTTATTATTATTAGTTCACACCATTAAAATTACCAAATTTACTGTAAAATTGTACAATTATCATTCACTTTTATATGAAATATATGCAAATAAAAACAATCCTACAAAATATGAAAATATATGAGCTATCAAATCGCTTCCTCAAAACTATAAGAAAGTCAATTATCAACTTGCCCAAAACCGTGTACAAAGCGAATCTATTTTCAAAAGCCATGTGCAGTTGATGGGCGTCTTCGTGATTGCCGACCACGAATGTGATTGTGAGTTAGATTTTCGTTGTGTGTTGTGTCAATAAACATCGTCTTCAATCTAGAAGTGACTAGAGAGGTTATGGGTTAATCTATTTCTGATAGATTTTAAAGGAGAGTAGTACAAATCTTGATGTATAAAAATACTTAGGAAGTATATGTATGAGTTATTTTAATGATTAATTGAAAAAAAAAAAGAAGAAGTAATAGAAATTCCATTTCTGATGGTCCGGTTGAAAGAATCTTTTTCAAGTCTTAACAAAATTCTAATTTCGTTTTTATTATTATTTAGTCAAATTCAAATATAAAAGACAAATTATAAGTTGTTGGCCGACATTAAAAAAACAAAGTTATTAAATTTACAAGCGCTACTCTAGAGACTTGACAAGATCTACATGTTTGTCGAGTTGCTTGACAGATCCATCAAGCTAATGACTAATTGTTGGTTGTGATGTTGAGCTAACCCCGAGTTGCTTGTCAACAATATTGAGCTATTGAGCAATTAAAAAAAAAAAAAAATCATGTGAAAAAGTAATTTTTGTCTAACAGGGGACTGTCTAGACGGAGGTAAGATTCTGACTTCTGAGTTTGTAATATAAATAAGGAGAAGCTTGAAAAATAGCCTGATTTTGGCGGTGCTAAGAAAATAGCTTAACTCAATAATCTTTGGATCAACTAGACAAATGATTAACGGTTCAGTCAACGGATTAATAGTTCACCTCAATGGGTCAACGGATCCATTAACGGTTAACGATGTTGTCTAGATAGATCCAAAGATTATTGAGTTAGGCTATTTTTGTTTAGTGCCCCCCAAATCTGGCTCATTTTCATAGTTTCCTTATAAATAATTAGGATCAATGATCGTTTTCTCTATATATAACTTATTACATAAGTAATGAGTCACTAGATTAATAAATTTTAATATGTAAACAATAAACATATGGTACGTCACATTTTTAACATGATCGTTATTTATTTATTTATAATAAGTTCAATTTTAATTATTGAAACTGTATTAAGCAATGATATAGTGCACAATTTCTTACAACAAACCTTATAAACATATTTTCAACTCATTTTGCTACTAGGAGAGATCTGTTATTAATCAGTTTCCAATAATTATTTGAGCTATCCCAAATCCTCATTTGGGTAAATGCGAAAGTGTGAAAGTACTAATGTTGGATTCAAAATCTTAAATGGCCCCAGAAAAGGAAGATACAAAAATTAAGGGCAAAATTTTTGGCCTTCCTTGTGGTTTACGGAAGTTATTAACAATGCCGACGGTTTTAGAAAGTCTCCCTTATTATTAGTTCACACTGTTAAAATTACCAAATGTATTATGACATAGTACAATTATCATTCACTTTCATATTAAGCACACAAAATAATTCAATAAAAACTAAAAATTCTACTTTTAGACTCAAATACACCTAGAGGAGGGTGAACAGATGTAGCTAATACGGAATACAATTAAAAACGATAAGCTAAAACGCGTTAAAGTAAATTGTAATCAAACAAATAAGATCAATGAAAAACAACAACCAAACAACAACACAATCAAAATCCAAGAGCAGTAAAAACAGAGAACATAAAAATTTATAAAGAAGGGAAACCTCATAAGAACTCTTCATAAGGCAAAACCCTCTGGGCTATAGGTGATCACCGCCGAATAATTTATTATGAGAAAAAAATTATAACCAATGGTTCAGATTTATACAAAACCTTTGACAACTTTGACATCAAAATTGTACAATTCAAAGAACTCTTCAGATAGCTATAGATCAAAAACTTTTGAACCTCTTCTGCATTCGAATCAAACAACAAACTTATCCTTTTCAACTAGAACTTTAAGAAGCAACCCCAAATTCAGAACTCTGAAAATTGGGTTTCTATCTAGAACATTTTGATCCTAAAGTGATAAGAAGATTAATGGTTCTGTTTAAACAACAAAGCAAATCTCAAATTCATATCTCAACAGTGTTTGGCTCACAATCTCTCAAAAGAGAAAAAACCCATTAGCTCTCTAAATGCTCTCAAAGAAGGTGTTTGGATGAAGGATGATTATAGAGTGAGAAAACATATCATGAGGTTTCAAGATCTAAACAAATAAATGAATTTCTCTTTTAGAAACCCAAAGTTGAATCTCGAGACGATTGTGTAAAATGATAGTTAAATCTTAAATATGAAAGACGCGAATTTATAAAGTGCAGTGGATCTCGCTCGAGCATGGGTCAAGCGGTAAGCAAGTGAGATCAGTCAGAGGCAAAACGATGCTTTCTCAAACATTTTCTCCAGTTTCATTCAAGCGTTCGGCAGACAGTAGGTGAGCGAAATTAGACAGCGAGGTCTTGGCATGAACTTCAATAGTTTTTACAACCCAAGAAAGATTTACTACTAGAAATCCAACAATTACATTTGATATACACATTTTGATACGCAAATTACCAACACAGACTCAAAATCTAACTAAACAAAAAATAAATTAAAATTAATCCAAACTAACAAAAATAATCCTAAATAAAGATTACAAATTGGATTTATTTCAGTGATATGTTAATGAATTTTTTTCTCTTTCTAAATATTATAATAATTTAAAACTTTAAAAATGTTAAAAAATATAAATAATTAAAGTATAAAGATAATTGTGCTATTTTACTTAAAATTTGCTAACATTAATAATTCGATTTATCGATAAGAGACAATTGAAACTATTGATAGCTAAATACTGCTTCCTCAAACTATAAGAAAGTCAATTATCAGCTTGCAAAAATCGTATTTTCAAAAGCCACGTGCATTTGATGGGCGTCTAAGTGATTGCGGATAATGAGTTGGATTTTCGTTAAGCGTTGTGTCAATAAACATCGTTTTGTGATAGTGATTTGATAATAACATCTTTAATTCTTTTTTCTTTTTCTAAATATTAAATTATATACTTAATTGTATCCTAGAAGTGACCAGAGTTATGGGTTAATTGCGATAATGGTCGGCAATAACAAAGACATAAAATTTATTTAGAGAAGACAAGAAGATAGAAATATATAGTTTTATATATGAATATTAAAGGGTTACAATATTATTTATTTTAGATTGAAATTAAAGGGTTTGACATAATATATATCACAATGAATGACCAAAATATTTTTCAAAATTTTTCTAATAGATTTAAAGTAGTTTATTTAGAGGATGCCAGGGACAAAGTAAATTATTGAAAGATTTTAAAAGAAAGTAGTAAAAATCTTGATTGAGAAAAATAATTAGGAATTATATGTATGAGTGGTTTTAATGATTAATTCTGATGGTCGGGTTGAAAGAATCTTTTTCAAGTTTTAACAAAATTTTAATTTTAATTTTATTATTATTTTGTCAAATTTGACTATAAAAGACAAAATTCCTTTTGAATAAGTTGTTAGTCGACACCAAAAAACAAAGTTATTAAATTGATAAGCGCTACTCTAGAGACCTATCAAGCTCTACATGTTTGTCAAGTTGCTTGACAGATCCATCAAGCTAACGAGTAATTGTCGAGTTGTTTGTCAACAATATTGAGCTATTGAGGAAACTGTCTAGAAGGAGGTAAGGTTTTGACTTCGGAGGTGGAGGCATAGAACAAGTCACCAATTCGGTTCAATGAAGATGAATTACTACTGACGTAATTGATTTAACTTGCTTTTAAGGGAATGATTTTGAGAGCTTTGAAACATTACTTAACCTTTCGGTCGTGTAGTCAATTCATTTGATAGAATTCTTTTGTTTTTAGGTAAGTGTAATAGTGAAACAACAACCTATAATACATATTTTATAACTTAGATTTATTGGTATTCCATGTTACAAATTTCTTATTAAATGTTATAGTTTCATGATAATAATGCTCTTGTTAGATTGATTCGATAAATGCATGATGAAAAATAACTATAATTATTATTGTTGAAAACTTTATAAGAGAAAAATAGATATTGAACAAAATATGACTTTCTATAAAAATATAGTACATAAATATTCAATAAAGGGGCCTTAATTTAACAGGATAAGACATGATGAAAATGCCTTATCCCCATTAAAGTGTGTTAAATATTCAATAAATATTCAATTGTTTAATATAACTCAATTATAGCATTGACCATCTCAATCATTTAAAATCCCTTAACTGTGGCCAAATAATTATTCTTGAATTTTGATAAAGATTAAAATAGTTAACAAACATTTGACATTTTAGTTATGTTATCAGTATAAACAAAGTCAAGGTAATTAGCTAATCCATGTGTGAAATACTATCACAACCAATTAAATTAAAGTGGTTGTACTCATTCAATTGGATAATCAATAACTTGAAAGACAAAACTTGTAAAGGATGAAAAGGGGTCATTTTCACATAAGTTTTCAACGATACACACTCATTCATGAATGTAAACATAATTCATATGCAATTACAGATACATTTTCACAATTTTTCTTTATGAAGAAAGTTCTTTTCATTTTCTTTTTAATTTTAAATAATTAAAAAGATTGAGATAGTATATTGGGTGAGATAATTGAATGCAACTAATCATACTTATTTATTTTTAAAGATCTGGATTTTTGCGTATTAGAAGCACCCATTTAATATAAAAATGAGTATTGAGTAGTGTATATGATGCATTTCTACTTTTTCTTTTAATTCTTTTATCAATCAGGGGCATACAAATGTATTATGGATATACAAAATATTCATAATGTATTTACAAGATTATTTTTTTTAATAAAATTCTACATTAAATTGGTCATATTACCATCCGTATAATGCAAGTGATAGTATTACTTATTCAGCCTATATTGCGTGGATATCTAGGTTTCTTTCCCTCATTATTACTGCCACCATCACCCTATTGTACGGTGATTACTTTTTTGATTATTTTGTTATTGTCGTTGATATTGTTATATGTAGCATGAAAAATACAATCAACAATAATAATGTGCATAAATATAATCAAAGACTTATCTCGATTATATACGGTATTAATATTTCCCTAATGGTGGAGTGGTCATAAAATGAACAGATATTGCACTCGATTATGAAGAAAATGTAACTATATTCTCTTAAATTCGATGTATTTGCACTGTTCAATAGACATTTTTTCACTAGATAGGGAAGAAATTAATCACAATCTTCACAGGTTAAATTCAGAAGAAATTAACTTTTCTTAATTTCTATGGAAACTGTTACAAAATCATTATAGTTTTAAGATTATTCAAAGTGCAATAATTCTCTACGTCTGAATGGTCCTCTCACTCTCTTACGCACATGCAAATAAATTCGGTTTACTTTTCTCTATATATATGACGAAAGCGTATATAATTTTGTTGTCTTTCAGATTCTAATAACCATCTTTGTGTTAACTATCAACAGTCCTCGATCCTCTCTTCTAATGTTTGGCCAATTGGGAGATCAAGCGATGATTGAGCCAATTGGGTTCAGGTTCAATCCCACCGATGAGGAGCTCATTGAAATACTAGAAATGAAAGCTTCTGGACAAGCAATGCCTCTCCATTTCAGTTTCATTCTTGAAAGAAATGTATATGAGTGTGAACCAGAAGATCTTCAATGTGTGTTAAGCTTCTTTTTCTTTTCCTCTTAATCATCGTTTGCTAAACCCCTTTTTCTATCATTGCTCAATTTCTCTCAGCTAAACAAAAATTCTGGCTCCGTCACTGAAATGTCTATCATCATTAGTTGTCGTTTATGTTTCATGCTGCTAACTTTAATTTGTGGGTGATTGTAGGGGACCAAACTGTGGCTGTTCATAACAACGAGAGATATTGTTACTGTGTTAAATTGAATGATTCTCGGGAAGTAACAGGCCGTGGATGGTGGAAAGCTACAAGCCGAGTTCAGAAAATTTGTGCCAACAACAAGGCTGTGGTGGGCTACAAGAGGCCACTAACGTTTCACAGGTTTGGAGATAACGAAAGAAAGCGTGAAAAAGCCATCAAGACTAATTGGATTATGCATGAATATAGCCTCGAATCCCACTCATCGGTCTGTGCTTTTCCATGATCATTTTGGTTCTGTTTAATTCATTTTCTTGGTGTATAGACGAGTTCAGTTGATAAGTTATTTCAATTTTACCTAATAATGAATGAAGTGGCCTTATTAGAGTACAACAATCACATCTCATATTGGGCTTGGATGTGATCTGATTTGAGTTTGGGGTTGCTGTAAAGAGTTGAACATAAATATTTAATAGCAATATTCACATAAAACCTATCCAATCAAGAAGTTTTCATTTAAAACTTCGGCTTGATAGATAATGGTCCAACACCTGAAACCCAAATGTATAAACCTCATAAAATTCTTAATAATCTTAAATGTGATACGATAAATCTCATCTAAACCTCGCCATTTAAAATTTTTATCACATATAAACCTTTCTTATTAATACTATATATGAATCTAAATAGGACCTAGAGGCAAAAGTGTCTCTCATGAAATTTCAATTTTCATAATAAGTAACATAAAATATCCCTCTATGTCCACTATTTTATAAAATTATACTAAATATTTTAAAAATTTTAAATTTTACGAGTGTTTTAAGTTTTATTCTTATTAAAAGTTCATATTTTAATTATCATTAATCTGATCTAATAGTAATAATCAAGATGGAATGAGAAGTAAACTCTCTCAAAGTTTTACAGTAAATTAGTAAACTTATAACTTTTCATATTATTATAATTATAATTATTATTGTTTTGCAGGAATGGAGACTTTGTAAGATCAAATATAAGAAAAAATCAAGTCTGCAAGGAAAGCTCAAGAAAGTTAATAACGATTCTGCAGGGGCCCGGTGGTCAATAATGGGCAAGGGTGCCATGCAGCCCGCAGGCTGTGTTGGTACCGAAGATGACGAACAGCAGCAACCAGTACAGCCTTCACAACAACTAGACAAAATGATGATCAAACCATCACCTGATCATCATTTTAAACAACAAAACATGCAATTGGAAGGACTCATGGTTGAGCAACAGCAACAGCAACAGCAACAGCTGCAGCAGTCATACGCTCCATATGATCCAATCTTAACTCAAATGATGAGTTCATCAAATGATTACTTGAGCTTTGATAATATTGCTGCTGATCAGTTCGAGCTACCAGATTCATCAGATGAACTATTGGATCATCTTGGCCTTTGGTCCTGGTAATCATAAATTAATACTAGATAATTTACGGGCATACAAATGTATCCGAATACAATATTTCTCTGTAATAATAAATTGATTTAAATATAAAAATTTCTATGTAGTTGTATGCCTTACATATAAATAAAAACAATTTCCATGAGATCTTTCGTCAAAATCTTTGCTTCCGGCCGTCTCATCACATCTCCTACCCACTACCATTATCGTTATATTTTGCATCAAATAACATCGGTATCACCATCACATGATTACAACCATCATAACAACAATGTCATCACTATCACATCACCACTACAATCATCATTAATACTAAACAGTTGTAGGAGATACACCTCCATTGCATGAACATCTCTAATTTAGACAACCACTAGAAAAATATATACCATAAAGGTGGTATTATAGATATATATATAAACTATCCATAATGTCTTTACGAGATTTATTTTTATTCTAATAACATTTTAAATTTAAGTGTTTATAATATTATCCGAATAATGGGGTGACAGTATTATGTAATTAGCCCATCTTGCATGGGTATCTAGGTTTCTTTCCCTTTTTACTATCACCATCACCCTATTGTACGACTATTACTTCATTGATTATTTTGTTATTGTTGTTGATATTGTTATATGCAGAAAGAAAAATACAATCAACAATTATCATGCTCATAGATATAATCCAAGACTTATATGGATTATATATGTGATATGCACGTGCAAGTGTGGTGCATGCCGTACAATTCATGCACGTGGTGGAAAGAATTGATCAAGATAGTGACTTGGTCCAGTTAGTGAGTTGTCGTGCAGAGCATGAGTTTCGTTTAGTGACTTTAGTCCAGCTAGTGAGCTGTCGTGCGGAGCATGAGTTTCGTTAATTTCAAATTCCTTATTGTTCTATTTTTTAGCATCATTGATGTAAGGTTTAGAGGCTATATATAGTCATTAATTACTGGAATGAAGATCATCAAGTTATTTTACAATCGTCTCTGAATTACAAATTACTGCATCTCGATTAGTATAAAATGTAATATATTCTCTCAAGTTCGATGTAGTTGGACTGTTGAATAAGACATTTTTTTTTTCACCAGGTAGAGAAGAAATTAATCACAATCTTCACAGGCTAAATTCAGAAGAAGTTAATATCAATATAATTTTATGATTATTCAAAATGCAGTAGTTCTCTAGGTCTGAATGGTCCTCTCAGTCTCTCATGCACATGGAAAATGCAAATAAATTCGGTTTAATTTCCTCTACATAATGAAGAAAGCGTGCAGAAGTTTGTTGTCTTTCAGATTCCAATTACTATCTTTGTCTTAACTATCAACAGGACTCGATCCTCTCTTGTTATGTTTGGCCAATTTGGAGATCAAGCGATGATTGAACCAACTGGATGTTGTTATACTGTGTGAAAGAGAATGATTCTAGGAAAGTATCAGGCCGCGGATGGTAGAAGGCTACAAGCCGGGTTCAGAAAATTTATGCCAATAACGAAGCTGTGGTGGGCTACAAGAGGCCACTACCGATTCACAGGTTTGGAGATATTGAAAGAAAGCGTGACAAAGCCATCAAGACTAATTGTATTATGCATGAGTATAGCCTTGAATCCAACGCAACGGTTTGTGCTTTTCCATGGTCATTTTGGTTCTGTTTAATTGATTTCTTGTTGTATGTAGAGCTCAATTGATAAGATCTTTCGGTTTTATCTAATTATAAGTGAAGTGGCTTTATCAGGATCCAATAATCACATTCATATTGGGCTTGGAAGTGATCTGATTTTTGTTTGGGGTTGCTGTAAAGAGTTAGAACACAAATATTTAATGAGTCAAGTTAACGTAACTTAATTTTTTTTAATAATTTTTTATACTTATCAACAACCATTTATCTATTACAATCTATTAGTTGTGAGAAAAAGTAAAAAGTTTGTTAATATTCAACTCAGTTTAACTATTTTCTACCTATTTGATTATAATATATCAATGATTATGAATTATAACCAACTTCCTTGTTAGTTTATGCTTTAAAATCTATGCAATCAAGTGATTTTTGTCGGTTTTGGACAGAATAAGTAAATAAAATACCTTTATATGTTCACTATATTACAAAATTATACTAAATATTTAAAAAATATTAAATTTTGTGAGTATTTTAGGATTTATTTTTATTGAAAGTTTAAATTTTAATTGTGTTAATTTGAATTCGCCTTCCCTATACTAATTAATTTCTGGCTGCATCCCTGATTGTTAGCTGTTTAAGGTAGTAATATTGTTCTAAGACCCTTTTTAATTCTTCATTTGAAATATTTCTTAATTGTTCAGATCTAATAGTAATAATCAAGATGGAATGAGAAGTATTGTCTCTCAAAGTTTTACAGTAAATTAATTAAACTTATAACTTTCGATATTATTATTAATATTTTGCAGGAATGGAAACTTTGTAAGATCAAATATAAGAAAAAATCAAGTGTATAAGGAAAGCTCAAGAACTTAATAACAGTTCTGCAGGAGCCAGGTGGTCATTAAGGGGCAAGGGTGCCACGCAGCCTGCAGCTTGTGTTGGTACTGAAGAAGATGAACAGCAGCAACCAGAACAATTCTAATAAATTTTAGAACAAAATAAAGTTTTGATTACTTCGTTGATATTCAGCTTAGAAGCACAAGACAAATTGCGGCATCAAGATAGAGTACAGCCCAAGGCATCTCATGAAGTCGAGGCAGATGACTCAGAGCCTGAAAGGCCGGAAACCTCATCTGCAGATTGCATTTGACACGAAATTAATAGCAATAATAATAATAATAATTCTCAACAAATATATGAACCCTAATTTCGACATTTTTGTAATTTTGTTAGTAACATTTAGAAGTTAGAACCTTACCTATAAATTGAGAGACGAAGAACTAAAAGTTTTTATAACATAAGAGTGTTCAGTTTTCGGCTTCTTATTGTTATAATACTAAAAATGTTTTTGAAAAATTGATCATTTTTTTTAAAAAATTTAAATGTTATAATCCTAAGTTTGACGGGTGTTGGACAGTGTTTGATGTATATCATATAATATTTGAGACTATACGATAGTGTTTTATGTCAAACATCGAGCATCAAATATAATTTGGGTCAAAATTTTAAACTAGCCTACGTAATAAGTAAACTATAATTCAACCATAAAATTATGTAATTAGATTCATCACTGATATAATTTTTCTTAAGATTTTATTTTATAAAATTTTGTATATTTGATTAATTTAGGATTCATGTTAGGTTAGGACAAAGAATATTGATCCTTTTGGAGCCGCCCAAAATCAATGTCGGAACATAACATTACTGGACAACACGCGTATAAAGTGATGTACAACATCTAAGACTTTCATTTCTTAGCCATGCTTGCTTTCTACTTCTTACTCCAACCTTAACTAACATATCTAAGCCTCTAGCTCTTTAAAATTTTGACGTTTCAACACAACCAATTCGTTGAAGCCCTTTTACAACTTTAACGACTTTTGTTGTTTAATCCATGACATCCATCATTTCCAAATTGACAATGTGTTCAAGGCATGCAAAGAATAAGGTTCACGTATAAAAAAATAGTCATCTCGACAGGTGTTAGGAAACTAAATGTTCCCGGCATGCAGCTCACGCCATTCGAGGTGGTCCAATCCAACATTCAGTCGCGAATCCTGTAGTGTATTTTGAAATATTTCCGTCTAAAAATGGAAAGAAAACTTTGAATTCACATCTTGAATTTGGCAACAAAGGGCTCTTCGCAATAGTGTAAAGATAAATTGATGATCAACCAAACAACTTGTTTTCTAAATATGCTTTTTCCTATTCACACGCTTTATTTCTGCTCCATGACTTCAAACATCAAACACAAACTGAATTGATTTTCCATCTAAACTGGTGTAAGAAAGTTGACCCCTCAAATTTCTTCTGCTTTATTTGAATAAATATCTGTCATCTGATTACAAAAAATTTATTAGATTTTTGCTATAGGACAAAAATTTAGAACATTTTCAAATGGGACAATTTCAGATAGTACCCTTGTGTTTTGGTTTAATTTTAAGTAGAAAACAAGTTTACCACTTTCATCAACAAGACCCCTGAGGTTTGTTTTTTTTAATCAACTGATAATTTTAACCCTTAAAAGTAC
>JANLJB010028918.1:0-12564 GCA_026212285.1 Bursera cuneata | reverse complement strand
GTTTAGCTAGGATGAATGGCATGTTATTTGGGTTGATTTAGGGTAGAAAATGACATGTTTATGAGGGATGAACAGTAATTCCGAAATCCAAAATTAAACCCTAGAAATTTCACTCCAAAATTGAGTTTTAGGCATCCCTATTTGGATCAAGGATCGACAGCTTGGAAGGCTTCTTGAGAAGAAAAAGGCTTTGCCGGAAAAAATTTCGGTCACCAGAAAGTTTTTTCGGTCATTGTTGATCGCCGGAAAAAGAAAAAAAGAGGCCGAAGAGATGCTCTGATACCATATAAGAAGAGAAATATGAAAGTGTTTCTTGTATACATTTGAACAATATTACATAGGTATTTATAAACTTTACAATATCCAAAGAAAAAGAAAGAAAATAAATTGTAATAAATTCAAATCAATCCTAGAAATCAACTCCATTAATTAAGGAGCAATTTAAGCACTGTCAAGGAGAAATCTAAGCAGAAAATATTTCTATTCCAATACTTACTGAAATCTGAAATCTCTAATATACTGAGAGGATCAGAGGATGCCTGCAGACTTGTCTCTTGTGCCTAATAGGGAAGGAAATTTTGAGAAGCCAAAGTAACTTCAGACATATTGACTTTAAACAGCAATAAAGACTCTGCGATGGTATTTTTATGATAACTACCAAGAAAACTTCCAATAAAAACACAGCCAATAGTTTCACAAAAACACTGGGTTGCTGTAAAACCGTGAAACTCTCGTCAAATAAATACGAAAGATCCAATTAGGGAGATTGAAATCACGTCGCAGATCGATGGAAATCATGCCGTAGATTGACAGAAATCTCGCCTAAGGTTGCCGGAAACAGTGCCGCTGGAGATTGACGGAAATCTTGCCTAAGGTCGTCGAAAATTGCGCCGGAAACTCGATTGGGCTGACGAAAGAACCGGTTGACTCTCTCTGAAGGTTCTGGTGAAGGCTGAAAGGCTAACGGTGGTTGGAAATAGGATTAATCGAAAAAGCCACAATTTTCTGAAAAACCCTAAAAAAAAATTTCTGGCTCAAATCTGCAGCAATTAAGGCCATAAAGTGAAACGAAACAGCAATTAAGACTACTTGGAGGAAGAATCGGTGGTTACTAAGGAGTTTACCGGATAAAAGTGAGTATGGCTACTTGAAAAAATAATCGGTCAAAAACTCTTCTGAAAAATAGGCAAAAACCTCTGGTAAGGGTTCCAATGGCCAGATCGGCAGCTTGGAAGGCTTTTGAGAAGAAAATAAGGCTTCACCAGAAAAAAATTCCAGTCACCAAAAAATTTTTGATCATTGTTGATCTCTGGAAAAAGAGGGAAAAAAACAGAAACCGAAGAGTGGCTCTGATACCATGTGAGAAGAAAGAATTGTAAATATGTTTCTTGTATATTTCTCAATAACATTACAAGGCTATATATACAAAACATTAACTATACAAAAAGAAAGAATAAATTTAGATAAATTCTAATTTCTTAATCGAAGCCTTAATCTAAGTCTGTCAATCTTAGTAAATTAAGCCTTAATTCTATCAATCAAGTATTTCAACAACTTATTTATAGTACTCATAAACTTAAGTATACTAGGAAATAAATTTTCAATTAGGAAATCAGAATCTAATTCAACTTAACTATAAAATAACATAAATAAATAATAACAAAAATAAGAAATTACCAATTATGAAAATAACTCCAATAAGAAAATTCTAATTTAGGAAGTCAAAATCTCTTATTAACTAAAATCCCTGAAATCAAATAAAAATCCCTAATTATTATTTCTAACATGTCCCTACATCAATAATTTTTTAAAATTGAAAGTTATATCGAGTTTATTTTGGTGATTACTGTGTCCATCCATTTAAGATTTTCATGAACTTCAAATGAAAATTGATTGTCGTTAATTTTATTATAATCCTCTTATCCATACTGAGGTTGGCATTTGGTTCTTCTATGTACAGATTGCTCTGAGACGAGAAAAGATGGGCGAGACAGCTCCATTCTGGAACTTTTCTGCAGCTTCATATCCAGACATTGAACAGACAATACCAAACAGTGCTGTTATACCAAATAATGGTGGAATGCTGAATGGCAGTACTATTACTTCCTCTGGGGTATTTATTTTTTTTTTAACTCTGCTAAGCAGGCTTTGCCAGCTAATTTCCTCCCATATTTGATTCTGTTTGCTGTTTATGAGAAATCATTCTGCAAGACCTAAGGAAATTTTCAAAATGGAATAGGCTTATTCATCAAGATAGATATGGTAAGTTGGTAAAGAAATCTTTAATAGTATAAACTGTCACATTTTCTAATGATGATAAAAAGTACGCCAACTGGATGGATGACTCTGCACCTGTGGTTGGAAATTGTATATTCCTTTATTTCCCGAGAAGATGTATTCTCAATCTTTTCTTTACCATCTTCATATGGCTTGGTGGCTTCATCACATTCTTTTCTGTGATGCATTGTACTTGAGGTATGGTTCTAAAATCTAGTTTAAACTACTATAGTTACATGATTTTATAAAATTTGATCATGTGATTGATAGACTGACAACCTACAATAGCAGATATTTAGGCTAGAACTCATTGTTTATTATGATAAATTACAGATCATTCTCCCTGGCCAGAGTAGATACTCTACTTTGTTCTTGTAGAAAGTGACATCCTATGTATTTTTAGCTTTCGTAAACTGTGATTTCTTTTTATATTTATTTTCTTGTTAGAGGAAATTACTTGTGGAAACACAAGGTTCTCAATCTTGGGCTGGGTTGCAATTCTATACAACATGATTGCCTTGCAGTCCAGGGCTGAACATTCTTGTCCTGATTTTCATGAAACTTGGACCCTCAGGGATGGTGGGAGCATAGAGTAGTATTATCCTCTGAGTCAGAATCATCATTTGAATAAAGCTGAACGTAATATTACAAAGGAAAAATTATTAGATCAATATATATGATATATTTTCATATTTTTTAACTCTCTTCCCCTAGTGGATGGATAGTCATCATGAGTGTCTGTATTCTTCTTTTGTCATTTGTATGTTGTACATATTCACTATAGATCATTTTATTTATTTATTTAACAATCTATAAGTTCTCATTTATTACTTTAAGGGTGATGTATATCCTGTGGAGCCTTATGATGACTTCCCAGTGCAAATTCTTGATGCGCATTGGGGTGTTCTCTATGACGAAGATGTAAGATGTCTATCTCTCAAAATCCTATCGGTTGAGGTTTATTTTTAGTTTGATTAGTAAATTGGCTTACATCTATCTCTCAAAATCCTAGAGGTTGAGGTTTATTTTTAGTTTGATTAGTAAATTGGTCTTCATACAATGGCGAAAGCGCAGACTCTCACTCACATTCATGTTTTCCTTGTGTACTTCTTTTCTTAATTTGTTGTTTTCGGTGACACAGTCAAGTGGAGTTTGGTCACACACATTATCTATGCTCGTGACTGACTCTCCTGGCGTTCTTAATATAGTCACAGGGGTTATATCTCGAAGAGGTTATAACATTCAGGTCGGTTTTGTAGTGCTTTTGGCTCTTGTTGCTATTTCTCTCAAATTTCATGATTCATTGTTGTTGCTTTATTTTTTAGAGTCTAGCTGTGGGGCCTGCTGAAATGGAGGGTCTTTCACGCATCACTACTGTTGTTCCTGGAACTGATGAGTCAATTGGCAAGTTGGTTCAACAGTTGCGCAAGTTAATAGATCTTCATGAGGTAAGGGGCACTAAATTTACATTTTCTCTAAGCATTCTATTCACCTTTTAGGGAAACTAGAATTCCTTGGCTTTAGATCTTCTTAAGATTTGTATTCATTTTAATTATTTGGTTCACAAAAATTTATTCAAATTCCTGTGTCTTCAGGTACTGAAACTACATTCCACTTTACTAATTATCCCTTCCTGCCTTCTTCAAAATCTTCTGTAATTTTTTTTTTTAATTTAATTATTGACCACTGCTCGCACATCATCTTATTATGCAAATCAATGCAGTTATCCAGATGGTTGTATTTCTTTTTGTAGGAAAAAGTAATTATGTATATTAAGTTGTAAAAAATGTACATAAGTTGATATTTATACACAAAAGAAAACCTAATTAAAGACCTTTCTCTCAACCCTAAGAATTTGGGATTATTTCCAAAAGATAAGGATTTAAAAATAAATGGAGAAAAAACAGGAACTAGATACAATTTCCTAGCTGTATACAGATTGTCCTATAAAAAGAAAATAAATTTAATGATTTCCAATCCCAGCTTGCTTGTAATCTTGAAGGCGGTAGCCCCTTGGTTAGAGCATCTGCCAACAGATTAGGCCATAGTCCAGCATTTCCTTTATGAAATACCTATCCACTTCAATGTGTTTAGTGTGGTCATGTTACACAGGATTGTGTGCAATATTGATGACAGATTTATTATCACAGTAGAGCTTCATAGGTCATTCTCTTCTAACTTTAAGTTCTTCAAGAATTATTTTTAGCCATGGTTCACAAACTCCATATACTATAGCTCTGAATTCATCTTCAGCACTTGATCTTGCAACCATGGTTTATTTCTTACTCCTCCATGTCACTAGATTACCACTAAGAAAGGTACAATAGCCCGATGTGGATCTTCTATCTACTACAGAGCCAGCATAGTGTGCATCTGTATAAGCTTCTAGGTTAAGCTTTTCATTCTTCTTGAACGAGATCCCTTTCCTTATGATAGCTCGTAAGTGTTTCTCCTTAGGATCATTTTTAAAGGAAGAGAGGGTGTTAAATTATTTACTGCTTCTTGCCAGCAACAGTTATGGATGACCCATCTGCTATTGTAATCTTTCTATTTCCGGGGCATGGGTTATAAGTGCCAAATCTGGTTGGGCTATGTGTTTATCAGTAGCTCCCGAGTCTATGACGCAAGAGCTAGAAATATGTGAATCCGAGGCACTAAGCGCATAAGTGACAGGGCACTTTCCTGATTGCACCAATGAACACGTACTAGAGGATTTATCAAGGAAATTGAGAAGATTTGTGAGTTTGTCCATTTCTTATTTCTTAAGTTCTCCAATTTCGCCACTGTTGAGATTACATTTTTCTTGAGAAAATCCTTCCCTATTTGTGAAGTGTGCTTGACTTTGTTGTTGTCCTCCTTTAAACCCTCCATTTCGATTGAGGATTTGAGATTTCCCATGGAGTTTAAAACAATTCTCCTTCGTGTAGCGTGGCTTCTTACAGTATGTGCACTAGATTCCTTCTCGGTTTGGTTGCCTAGAGTATTCTGGTTTCCCATTCTTGGAATTACCACTCTGCCCTAGGTTATTAACCTTGACTCCATCATCAATAGACTTTGCAGAGATCATGGCTGAGTCTTCTACGGTTTGGGAATCGAGCATAACTGTTCTTTGACTTTCCACAGCATGGATTATTGAGAAAGTCTCAATAAGAGAGGGTAATGTCTCTTTTCCCAACACTTGAACACGAACTTGATCAAGCTCTGTATTGAGACTTGCAAGGAATTCAAAAATTCTTTCCCTTTCTACAAAACTCTAGAGCATTGCAGCATCAGCACTGCACTTTATCTGAATATTTTGGTAATGGTCTAGTTCAAGCCATAAACCTTTCATAAGATTAGTCTCTGTGACTGAGTGTGTTCCTTGCTTGGTAGATGATATTTTGGTCTTGATTTCATAAATCATGGCTGCATCTTGCATCTTGAAGTAAGTCTGATAAACAGCTTTCCAGATTTCTCAAGCAGTTACGAGAAACATACAAGTCCCACTGATTTAGGTTGCATTGAATTCCAAAGCCAAGACATAATGATCAAGTCTTCTTCATCCAACGTGTTAAACTTTGGGTCTTGGGGGGCTGAACCTTTTCCAATAAGATGATTTAGTTTTCCTTTTCCTTTTAGGAATGTTCTCATGATCTGCAACCATTCTAGATAGTTTTTTTCTTCATTCAGTCAATATGAGGGGTTATTAGTTTGAAGTTTCCCCGTTGACTGGTTTGGCAAGGATTCAGCAACAGTTCCATAGGAGTTTGATGAATTTTTGGAGATTTCTGGCATTTTCAGGAAAAAGAGAAAATTGGTGATAAAGATAGATTTGGCTATGACAGCTGATGAGTTTTCAAGGTTAGTGTTTGGCAATGAAGGCGATAGAAAAATTTCCCAAAGAGCGTAAGGCTCTGATGCCATGTAGGAAAAAGTGATTCTGTATATTAAGTTGTAAGAGCTATACATAAGTTGATATTTATACACAAAAGAAAACCTAATTAAAGACATTTCTATCAATCCCTAAGAATTTGGGATTATCCCCAAAAAATAGGGATTTAGAAGTAAATGGAGAAATAACAGGAACTAGATACAATTTCCTTGTTGTATATAGATTTTCCTATAAACAGAAAATAAATTTAAAGATTTCCAACATCTTCTTGACATGACTAGATTCCCTAATCTAATGTAATCTGAATGAGCAGACTACTGAGAGAGAATGGTTGGTTATTTCTTCAGGTTCGGGATATTACTCACTTGCCATTTGCTGAGCGAGAGCTGATGTTGATAAAAGTTGCTGTGAACGCTACTGCCAGGAGGGATGTCCTTGATATTGCGAAAATATTCCGGGCGAAAGCCATTGATGTCTCGGATCACACAATTACTCTTGAGGTAAATTGCTTCACTGTTGACCAAACAATTTCTTGATTCACTTCTTTGAAAAGTGATAGTATGTGGTTACATACAATGTACTTTAAAACATATTTGTAAAACTTCCTTGTAAAGTATGTGTGGTTTGACAAGATTGTTGTGGAAGGCCAGAGACCTGTTGATGTTGACTCGAAGTTTTCTTTTATGAGAGGGATGAGAGATCTCAACAATAGTTTAGTTGTTATGAAATTTTAGAAGTATTTTTCTTAAGTTGATGTATAGTAGCAAAGAAGAAAAACAAAGGAAAGTTTTCAATTTTCCACTTAACAGTATAAAATTAAAATATGATAAATTTCTTTGGATTAGAGTTGTGCAGCGGAGGTGCTTAGAGTCAGTAATTAGTAAGATTCATTCCAGTTACAACTTTCCTAAGAGCGCCCAGATTCTAAGAATAGTGTGTTTTCAGGTTTAAAGAAAATATTCAGATCTATTTATATTGACCATCAACTCTATATCTGGGGCTGATTTTTGTCATGAACTACCTGCTTTTTAATAAATAATAAAGTAAAACAAATAGTTTGGTGTCTGAAGAGCCTAAAATATTCAAATGGTCAGTTGAGTTGATCTAGAGTTTTTATTTATTTATTGATTTTTATTTTTCAGATTTCCTGCTTATTTTCTTAGTACTTGTTATCCTAGTTATTGTTATGGCCAGGTCTCCTTGCCACAATAGAGATTTAAGGTTAAGGCAGGCGGTTAACTTGGTTCAATTAGGTGCTTTAGGTTACTGGCTTATGAAATCTGGTAAGAGAGGCAGCTAAATGTTTAACTGCTTTAGTTGATATTCCGAATTGGGTATGTTTATAGAGGGGAGTTTTATGACAAGTGGTTAATATTTTTGTACTGTTTAATGCTTATTTCTTTCTCTTCCGCTTCTGTCACAAAGGAGTTTCACTGGGTATCAGAACTGATTTTAGCAGAAAATAAAATGTCTGGTTGCATTATTCTTTTGCAGAATGAAGAATAAAGTTAGTGATTGCATTCCTTTAGTGTTTACATTATTATCAATGTCTTACAATCAGAAGTTGGTAATAAAAACTGTTCAAAATATTTAGTTTACAGTTTTTTTGGATGCCTGGTATCTATATGATTTATCCGCATGATGGGCAGGAGCTTCAGATATATTGCTCTGCTTATGATAGACTGTCTGTTCTATCTGTTATTCCTAACCCATGTTCTCCTGATTTTAACTTTTGTTTTTTTCCCCAGTTTTTATTAATGCTTTAGCTATTTTTATTCTATTTCAGCTTACAGGTGATTTGAATAAGATTATTGCAATGCAGAAGTTGTTAGACCCCTATGGTATTTGTGAGGTCTGTTTCTTGATTCAAGTTTTCCTGCAAGGGTTCATTATTTTACTTGATTTTTCTACATTTTTATCAGAGTGGGGCTGAATCACTTTTCTTGTCTGAATCTTTCTAGACTTGGGAACACCACCCACCTCTGAAATCTGGTTTTTGCCAGCTCAGTGATATTTCTTTTTAAGACAAAAATTTTCTATAATATATACCTTTGAAAATCCTTGAATTATTTACTTTTCATGTAGAAGTCCTGAAATTGAGACTTATGGGTACTCATATTATAGCAGAGCATAGGAGCTAACCTTTAGAACTACGTACTACTTCCACACTCTACAAGCTTGATAGCCAGTCACCAAGGGTTTTTTACCACTAAGCCTAACCCTTGGTGAACCTTATTGATATCTACTTAGTATAAATTAAATGCTTACGGTGTAAACATTAGGAATTTTTGTTCATATTGATTTTCAATCATCTGTCATGAAACCAAATCGAGTCTGTTGAAAAGGAAATCGAGTCTGTTGAAAAGGAAATAAGGATTTTTGAAGGTGGCAAAAATATTGTGCATTTTTCTGGCAATCATAACAAGTTTTCATTATCAATGGCGCAAGTTCAATCAATTGGAGTTGTCTCAAAACTGCTAAGAACAGGGTTCTTTTGAGGCCATGGCCTCTTGAGTCTTATTTGTCCAATGACAACCTTGCCATTGTAAGGTTGTAAAACGTTTTGGGATTGCAACTCAGTATATGTGTTAAGTAGTGCTTTATGGGATATTGAGATGTTATGATATTATTGGATAGTTTAGCTTCTCAGTATATATTCTGTTTTATACTCTCATTTATTAGTTGAGTAATGTTACGTATATAATCAAGTTATACAATCTAATTTATGTAGTTTAATATGACATAAATTTATTAGAGTAAAAATAATTTTATGTCATATTAGATTGTGTAAAAATGATTATGCAATATAATTTTTTTTTAATTAATAGTGTGGTAACTATTAATCTAATGATTTTATGTCACATCAAGTTGTATGGCTAAGTTATCCATACAACTTGGTTATATATATATATATATATAGAAATATTGTTATTAATACCGGGAACGTAGTTTGTTTAAATGTTTGAAAACATATAAGAGTGATATATTCTTTGGTGAAGGTGGCTCTGACTGGGAGGGTCGCATTGGTGCGGGAGTCAGGTGTAGATTCCACATACCTTCGCGGATATCCTCTACCCTTATAATGTTTGATGTACACTCTAGCTGCTTAACCTGATAAACTATCTTAAGGTTTGTTTTCCTTTATTAAATATTATCCTTGATTTTTCATTCACAATCACACCCCACCTAAAGAACAAAAGCTAAAATACTCTTTTTTCTGAACGTATAAGATTTCATTAGGAGCAGATCAATGTGCATTTGGAGATTCAGATAGAGATTGTACTTGTGCTAGTGAAACTTCAGATTTTCCCAAGAGAAATTGTCCTTATCCAGGCTGATTTCTACGTTTTTGTAAAACACTGTAGTGTTGTACCAATGATGTAAGTAGTATTTATAAGTTTCTTGTCCTTCAGAAACTATTGTGTTGTATCCCTCTTAGGTTTCATTTTCATTGTCCTTTCATTCACCTACTTTCTGTCGATCCCATTCGTTGATAAATTATGCTTAGCCCAGAAATAGATTGGGAAATTTGAAGAAACATCCAAAATAAGGGAGTTGATTGCAAAAATAGTCAGACCCCTAATTACTTGTAAGTCCCTATACAAAAACAATCAAAGAAACCAAAATGCCATTAGTTTAATATGACCACTCCATCCCTCTTCCTTTCACATTTTTCTTCTTTTCCATACACCTCGGTCATTCTCTCTCTTATTTACTCTCAATCTAACACATAAATTTACTCTCATTACATTCTTTCACTCTTATTATTACTCTTTCGTTATCAAGATCATGAGGTCACTAGATCACAAATCAAGTGGTAGAATGTTTGATTAATCTCTACTAGATTCATTATTGAAAATGCAAGAACATACCTGAAAATGTCAGATTATAGTTGAAAGTTGTATTATATGATCGATGACCACTGCCCTTATTTGAAAATATTAAAATCAAAGTTAGAAGTTGGACATTTGAAAAAATTGACCAACAATAGACCCTATTTGAAAATATTAAAATTATTTTGAAACTAATAGGATTCGAACCACCAACAACCAATGAAGTGTTTTGGCAATATTACCACTAGGCTATAATTCAATTTATACGGAAATATATATTAAGGAGGGTGTATTCAATTAAGACTTTTGTAGACTTTTAAAGATTTTTATAAAATTAAAAAATTTGGGTGTATTCAATTAAGACTTTTATAGACTTTTAAATACTTTATAATAGTCATGAGATATTTAATGTAGACTTTTAAAAACTTTTAAAAAGTTTATAAAAGTCTTAGGGTATTCAATTAATACTTTTTAAAAGTATATAAAAGTCATAGGGTATTCAAAAAGTTAATAACTTTTATAAATTTTTTATATGAGAGACTTCTGTAGATTTTTTTGGTGAAAAATATAAAGAATAGATTTCATAATTTCTCTCATATCTTGTTATGACTTTGAAAGACTTTTCAAAGATTTTCAAGTTAAAAAAAAAACTACTTTTTCCATCCACAGTGTTAAGACTGATGTGAAAGTTACTTCGTCGTCAGATTATCTGCTAATTTATTAGAGGTCACAAACAGGTTGAAGCTTACAGAGTGCAAGACATTCCTGTAAAAGTTTCCTATTAAGACTTGTAAGATTCCTATCGATGTTAACAAAGGCATTACTGGGGTTCTCCTTCATTCTTATGAAATCCTCTATGAGAAGAAGATGAAACTCTACTCACTGAAGTCTTTCTTCTTCACCTCAGACCCCAAATTAGCACCAAATGATTACTAAAAAGTTTTATTCTTTATTAATTGTCAAGATTTTATCTTCATCCTCTGCGTTTTTAAAAGGAAGTGGAATTGATTCTTTATGTTTTTTATTATTTTTTAATTAAAAATTTATAATGAGACAAAGTGAGTCACATGTAACAAGATAGTACGTCTAATTGAAGGCCTTCCAAGATTATCAACACTATCTGTATATGGAACAAGACTTGAGTATTTTTATTTAATTGTTAATGACAATTATTAACACTACCATTTTCATAAAGAATACGCGTCAACTTGAGAATTCTTGAAACTTTGTATATAAAAATACCTACCAATCTCTATAAGTACCCAAATTCCATTTAATTAACTATTTACTACTTAATTAATTAAATTCAAATTAAATTATAACGTAAAAGAAAAAAACATAAATAATGTATTTAATTAAAGAATTCTAAAGGATTGTTGATATGTGAAATGATGTTGTACATATTAATAATAATGAATTATCGAGATTTGTTGTTATCAAAGACGTTAATAAATATTGAAATGTTTTAAAAGAAAATTAGTATTTTAATTATCTATTTATCTAATTAAAATGATTTATAGATTTGTTTATTTATTTATGAAATGTATGTTATATTGTTTGAAGTCCATAAAATCTTATTAAGCTCTTGTTAAAAAGTCTATCAATGTTCATGAAAGTCTATAAATATTTATCAATCTCTCAATAAAAGTCTATAAATACCTATGAAAGTCATTTAAATAAAAGTCTATGAAAGTCTTTCATAATTATGAAAAATCTATAAAAGTCATTCACTTTTAAAAAGTCTTTAAAAGTCTTAATTAAATACACCACCCTAAATCTATACGATTACAGAGAAAAAAAAAACTCAACCCCGCTTTTTACACATAATAATATCTAATTATTTAATTAAATATTGATTTATTTTTTAAATATTTAATATGTTTTTTCAAATAGGGCCAAAAGTGAAAAAGGTAGAGAGGGTATTATAGTCTTTTTATGAGTTTCGTTACTTTGTCAATTAACTTAAATTGTTAGTTAATAATTTTATAAGAACTTTATAAGTCTAATTGATTAAAATATTAAATATATTTTTTGTTTGAACTTAGGTCAAAATACAAAGGTAGTCCTTGATATTGTCTCGTAAACTAATGGTTGCGGTGAGTGCTTGATTGTGGTTGGCAACACATGTGCCGGTTGACTGGAATTATAAGGGTGAGGTTTGGACTATAACTTAAGCGTCATCAACCATCTCTTTTATTGGCCTACAAATAGCCACTACACCGTCTCTTCGCAGCAACTACAGCGAACAACCAAATAGCATCTCTTTTCTTATCTTCTTTAGTTTTCTTGTAAATTGAATTGCGCATTATGAAGTGAACTGTAACCCTCTGCCATCATTCACCACCATCAACTTCATCTCTTCACAACCTGCAAATAACCCACAACACGTCTCTTTTCCTTTCACGCATCTGTTATGAGTCTAATTAGAACTTAACAGATTGTACCTGATTTGTTAGACTGTTATAACGGCTACCTTGTGCTGTTAGAGAGTTAGCTGTATGTCGCTTAAATACTAGAAAAAAACAAGTCAAATGGACAAGAACAGTTTTGCTAAAATTCTTCTAATTCTTTCTATTCTATTAT
>JANLJB010028917.1:0-12556 GCA_026212285.1 Bursera cuneata | reverse complement strand
TAAATGATCTAACCATACACCAAATGCTTCTTTAAAAAGTGTTTCAAATGTTTTTCTTGTTTTGAAAATCACTTTCTTCTACTTCAATCAGATAGAAGCTAGTGTGTCATTCAAGCTTGAGTACACCATTCATAAACCATAACTTGTCTGTCCCATTTCCTTTCACACAAAACGTTTTCAAGAGTGTCATTTAAGCTTGAACCATATTCATTCATAGCATGATTGCAGGGTCTATCAATCAAAACATTCTTTTATTATGTAAAAATGTTTTTAGTACTCTCTGATCATGAATTTTGTGTTTTCATTTAAAAAATAATTTAAAAATATATTATTGGTATTGAATTTCGAAAATGATATACGATTCATAGTGAATTTGAGTACATTGAAAAATGCGCAACACATAAAATATAAAATTCGAAATATATAACATATAAAGAGACACGTTCCATAAAAATACTATAAAAATTTTAAATTCTATGTTTATTATCACACATATTTTATTAAAGTTATTAGGATATATGAAAGAAAAATTAAACTGAGGAAATTGTTATTAGTTTTAGTCAAATTTGTTTATTTAAATAATCAAACTAAGCTCATCGTCAAGTGACAAATATAATGATCCTAACTATATAAGGCTTGACAACTCTAATAAAATATTGACATCGATACGAAATTCATATTAATACGAAATTCAAATTTGTCTAAGAAGTCGATTACTTAAACTCAACCATCGATGGATTGACTTGCAAGAGTTTTGAACTTAAATCTTAAGAAACCTTGAATATCATTTGGTTAAGATTTGCCCTACTTTGATTTATGTAGACAAAAAGCAAACAAATCACTATCAAATCTTATATTTTAAAATGATTCTGAATTGGATATGATTATTTTTTTCAAGAAGAAAACAAAATTTGCAAAATATGATGGAACAGTGAATTGCAATTATTTAATTTTTATATGATAAGGGAAGTTGGGAAGCTTGAAAAATAAGTGAAACGAAAACAAATAAAATAAAGGAAGTAGAGAAAGTGTTTCCATGATATGAACAAAGCTTGCTGATAACATGGATATTTCAACGTTCATTGTTGTCTGCCACTAAACAAAACAGCTAGCATTTGAAAGCAAAAGATTTCTATAGAGAGTTTAGTGAGAAAAGGTTTGAAAAGGAATTTAATTTATTTTATTATTTTATATAAACAATCGGATAATGTTGACTTAGTTAAATCCAATTTTATATTTGAGATTTGATAAGACACTTAGTTGTGCGTCATTTTTTTTTTTTAATTAGAAAATTCTCATTTACTTTCTTCAAAATCAATTTTAAGATTTTTTACTTCAAACAATTTTGAAAAATTAACCAAAAGAACTCAAATTGAAGGGATCTTTGAAAAATTATAAATCTTCTGATTTTTTTATTTACTAAACCCAAGTAAATTATAATTATACTCTTATTTTTCTCTTCTATCTATTTTTCAATTATCCAGCAACAGTTCAGTTAGTTCTGTAATGGTCCAAATCCAATCACGGTTCGACAACTGTCAGACAATTTTAATAACGGTCGGATAACGGTTCGATGAGTCCAACAACGGTTCAGCTAATCCGATGGCAGTCTAGCGATCAGTCAATGAAATATTTTTAGAGAGAAATCAATTAAATTATTCATTTTTTTCATCATAATAATAATATTTTCTTTAATATCTCAAATGAATAAAGGAAATCTTATAACGTGAGAACGGTAGCATTGTTGAATAGCAATATTATCGCTCAATAGCGTTATTGGACAATTTTTTTCTACTTTAATAAAAAATTTAAAAAATATTTTTCCTTGTTAAAATGATGATAACAATCGACCAATCAACATTATGTTTCTAATTAAGTGTTATATTTACAGAAATTGAATTTCAAATAAATTTAATCAATTTTTTTCCTCTAAAATTCATGAAGAATCAATTGCAAAAAACCTTAAATTTATCAAAATAATCTCATCTATAAGTGTTCATAGACAAAAAGGTCAAAACTAATAATAATAATAATTGAATTACTAAAATGTTACCAAATCTCATGGGATTTCTCTAAAATTTACCTTTTTTTTTGTGGGTTTGAGTTTTGTAAATAAAAAATATAAGAAACAATAAAAATAAGAGAAAAATAAATTAAAAAGAAAGAAAGAAAAGGGCACTAATGACATTTCACAAAAAGCAACAATTACATGATTCTACTTGCCAAATTGCACCTAACCAAGAGAAAGTGTGGATTATGGGAGTGGTTTCAATTATTATTAATAATTTAATTAATTAATTATCCACTTATTTGATAAAATATAAAATAAAAATAAAATAAATTAATGATAACAATTTGTCTTAATAATCATTTTTGCTTCAGTTTGGAGGCTTTCGCCGGACGAGACAGCCCACCAGTTGTTGCGGCTCTTTCAAGTGACGGACAGCCTCAGTAAGATTTATTTTATTTTATTTTGTGGGTATCTCCTTTTGCCCCCCTTAAGTTTATGATAGAACACGGAAACCCTTTTAGTTTTAGAAGTTTTAGGAACAATTTAATTATCTGTTTTCACAAACTATTTATATCAGTTAAAAAAAAATAAGAAAATAGAAAAATTGATGGATTGAATCTAATTTCAAACCAAATTATAATTATCCTTTTAACTTTTTGAATTGATTATAGCTCAACAAGTCAACATCTTAACATTCGTTAGATGTTTACATCCACCAAGGTGTCGGACGTTTGAATGATATTAAATATTTATTAAATATAATGTCAAACTATTAAACTTTATGTATACAATTGACACGAGATCATTTGTCACTTGACATTGAATTTGGTTAAATATTAAATATATTTAGAATTTAATTAAAATTTATAATAGTTCATAAACTTGATTTTTTTATATTTAAAAATAAAAATTAAAAAGAAAATAGTCTTCTACTATATATTTACTTATTTTCTTAAAAATTAGTTTTTATTTTATATATCTTCCTATTTTGAATATAAAAAATTCGATGTATTTATATAATTTATAAGATAGTGGAATAAAAATAATAAGGATTTATATAAAGTTCACACCGAACTATTCTATGATCTTAATAATATGTTTATTAGTATAAAAATTTCCTTTTAACAAAATAATATTATACATAAATTGATTTGTATAATATATTTCTTACAAGTTAATGTAATAATGTTTTGTGGTTGATATACCATTATTTAAAATCTCTTTTATTTATTTATTTATTACTTATTATTATTATAATATTAAAATTATTTTCCAAGAAATTATATAGGAATTATTATTTTTTAGCACTAGTTAGGAGGTTTTTTCTTTTTATTTATTTATTTTTTTTGTTTATTTTTTCAAAAGGTCAAGGGTTAAATTGAAATCCTAATAAACTTAGGCCCCCCTCAAATATTTTTAATTTTCTTTATATAAATACCTTGAGAGAGAGAGCACTTATGCTAGTGAGAGAAACAAAAACAACTGCAGAAACTCAAACAGATTTCATCCTTTCCTTATTGCCTTTGGCTTTGTTTCTGCTACTTACTCTCTACTCTCTTTAGCTCTACTTATTATGTCTTCAAATCTTCGTATTTCTTCCTCAGTTACTGCTGCTACTGCTGCCTACTACTTTAACAGGTGATTTTGTGTTTTCTTTGTTTTGTTTTGATTTCTATTTTGGTCACTTGTTGTCTGCTACTTTCAGCTTTAAAAACAATAAAAATCCCTGCTTGTTTCCTTAGATCTTTCCCATTTTCTTGGGCTCTGTTCAAAATGGTGATCTGGGTGTGCTTCAGTTTCTTCAATTAGGCTAAAAAATGCTTCTTTTCATGGTTTGTGCTGGTTGAATGTTTCTAAAAATGTAAATTTTTGATGCCTTTTAATGCTTTTCGTGAAGTGGGTATCTCTGTTTCTGGAATTTTTTGCTTTATTTGTTGAGAAATTGTTCTATACGTAAATAAATTTGGAGTGTCAAATCTTTGGATTTAGCTTTACAGTGGGCTGAGATGGTGACAGTTCATGTTTAGCTGAGCTCCAGAGCTTGAAATATCTACTTGTTTATGGTAGATCTTATTCCTTTTCATGGTTTTTGGTCAAAATGGTGATGTGGGTATGATTTGTTTTCTTTGATTTGGTTATAAGTTTGGCTGTGTAGTTGTTAGGTGTGCACAAATGTTGCCTTTTATTTGAAAACTTTCTTGAAATGGAAAGTTCTGATCCCTTAAGCGTTTCTTCTTTTTGTTAGTTTGATGGTTGAGAATACAAGAGATAAAAGAAACAACTTTGAAGTGTTGAAACTTAGATTTCTACTCATCTCAAAGTAAAATCTTAGATCTCAATCCTTTTATGGTGTTGTTTGAAATGGCGATATAGGTAGATTGCTTACGGTTATGTGGATTGTACAAGTCTATATATTTTATGTTTTGATTCCTTTGTGACTAAACATAACGATACGCTATTTTCAAATTGAATTATTTCTTCTTCATCATTTTCTTCTTTCTGGAAAGTAAGATTCTTGATTTTCTTTGCTCCAGTGATTTTAGTTTGTTTTTGGTTGCATACAAATTTGTGGGGTGGTGAAAATGTTTAAATTTCGAATGTTAAGTCTTTAGTTTGGGCTAGTTCATCACATAAACTCATAGAGCTTTTTGGTTGTTGCCTTCTGGCTTATGAACTGGTTCTATCATTGTTGTGTCTGATTTTTACCAATTCTGTGAATCATTTCTGTTAAGCTTGTCTACAACTTAAAATAAAAAAAAAATGCTCTTTCTTTGATTCTTTCCATTTAATAGATTGGGAAACAAAAGGTATATGAATTGTAAAATCTGGACAGATTAAATGTTTGGATCTTAATGTAGTGGAACACTCCCTTCAGCTGAATTATTAGTAAATGAGACATATTCTTCTTGCTAAAGTTTGTTTTCTATTAGGGCTGTACTGTCTTTACATGAATTTTCAATGAAACCTATTCATCTTTATTCCTTAGATGTTTGTTTGCAAGAAATAGTGTGCCCATGGAACATCACTCTTAAGTACTGAAAATCTCAGTACTCTTTGTCTATCTCTCAGTTTGTTTTATAGTTAAGTGGATATTTAGATATGGAGTCAGGAGTACTTAGAAACTTAACCAGATCATGGAATCATATTTTGGCTATTCATCTCATTTTTGTTATTCATTTCTATATTTATAATTAATTTTATGTTTTTATTTGGATGCGGAATGACAGTGATCTGATTTTCAAAACCCTCTTTCTTCTGGTTATTAGTTTCGTTAAGTTGTTCACTATATTTGTTGCTTTTCATTTTAGTATAAATGTACTTCTATTGCTTTTACATTTAATCTAGAGATATCTTATTCGGTTTATGAACTTTACATATGATTTTTGGTTCAGATTATGTTGTTGCATGTTTCTCAGATTGAACTAAGTCCTGCTTGATTAGCCAAAGAAACCCCCATTTCCTTTGCTCATTGAAAATCTTAGATAATATTAGTCATCAAATTCTATTGCATGTCAATTAATTGCATTGATACTACTGTTACCTGGATGATTAAATTTAAAGTTTTTTTTTTTTTTTTTAAAATAAAAAAAAAGAGGAACTCTAAAATTTTTTTTAGTAATAAGAAAAAAATATGTATATATATATGCTTACTGATGTCTGGTTCCTGATAGACAGGAAGCATATTTCCAGAGGTTCTTTTTTTTTTTTTTTGGGCTAGTGAACAGTGTGTTTTTCTGATTGCTATTTTACTTTCTTTTCTTAGGTCGGGTGTGAAAATCACTTCAACATTCTGCTAGTGGTTTCTACCGTGTAGTATTCTTGCAGTCTCATACAGAAGCTAGATGGGTTCTAGATTCCCATCTCATCAGCTCAGTAATGGCCTTTATGTATCTGGCCGTCCTGAGCAGCCCAAAGAAAGGACGCCAACAATGAGCTCAGTAGCTATGCCTTATACAGGTGGTGATATCAAGAAATCTGGAGAACTAGGGAAAATGTTTGATATTCCTGTTGATGGTTCCAAGTCTAGGAAATCTGGACCTATAAATAGTGCTTCTTCAAGGTCTGGTTCTTTTGGAGGTGCTGCTTCACATTCAGGACCAATCATGGCTAATGCATCTGGTCGGTCTGGCTACAACACATCAGGTCCTGTATCTTCCGGAGGCATGTCTGCTTCAACTTCAATGAAGAAGTCAAATTCTGGACCGCTTAATAAACACGGGGAACCTGTAAAGAAATCTTCTGGCCCTCAATCAGGTGGAGTAACACCAAGTGGCCGCCAAAACTCTGGCCCTCTTACTCCTGTTCTCCCTGCAACTGGTCTCATTACATCTGGACCCATCTCTTCAGGCCCACTAAATTCATCAGGGGCGCCAAGAAAGGTATCTGGTCCTTTGGAATCAATGGGATCGATGAAAGCACCAAGCTCTGTTGCTCATCATCAGGCTGTAACTGTCCTTAGCCAAGACGAGGACTTCTCCTTCAGGAGGAATTTCCCAAAGCCAATATTGTGGTCATTGATTCTACTCTTTGTGATGGGCTTTATTGCTGGTGGTTTTATTCTTGGTGCAGTTCACAATGCCATTCTTCTCATTGTTGTTGTAGTCCTTTTTGGTGCTGTTGCTGCTCTATTCGGTTGGAATACTTGTTGGGGAAGAAAAGCCATTATTGGCTATATAGCACGCTATCCTGATGCTGAACTTAGAAATGCCAAGAATGGCCAATTTGTGAAGATCTCTGGGGTATGTAACTTTTCTCCTCGTCGACAAATTGCATTTTCTGGTGTTTATGTTCTTGCAAAATCAGCACATGTGCTTCTATTTTTGGTTTTTGTTTTTATTGCACACGTGCTTTGATTTTTGTTTTTTGTTTTCCTGATTTTGTAGACTTCCATCATAGAATATTGCAAAGACTTTTTTGTTATTGTCAGAAGAGATATAACTTTGGTGATAGAAGTTGACTTTGCATATAATGTTTGAAGTTCAAAAACAAACTCTAATGAAATCGATTAATGATAACTTTGTGTCAGAAATTACTTTTTGTCCTTGTGAAAGATATCTTGATGAGAGTATAAGATGCAGAGGCAAAAAGGAGAATACGATGCATTCTAACCTTTGTTTAAGAATAATTACTGTGGAATTGATGAAACTACATAAAAGTTATGAAACTTTTAATATTGTTCATGCTAACTGACAATGTGTTATTGATTTTTAAGTTATTCATTATTTGTTTGATATAATGAGACATATGAACTAAATATTATATACTGTGGTTTGCAAACTTGGTCTGTCTTTCTTGACATTTAGCATTATTCATATATATGGAGTTTACAAATAATATGATAACTTTTTTTTTTACATGTGTTATAAAGGTTAATAAAGATGTAGATGACGACTGGATTTCTTTACAATGTTTTTCATTAACATGTATAGGTTGATGTTCTGTCTGTTTGTATCTGTATTTTGGTAATTGGTCCCCCATTTCCCAGCCCCCGCGCGCGCCCCCCCACACCGTAAGAGGAAAAGCTTGATTTTGGGAGACTGTATGTGAGAGAAACTTGCTTCTGATTAAATGACAATTATCTCCAGTGTTTATTTGAACGGGGTGGTTGAGGATGAATATCTAATATTATCTTATATAATGACATTTAATCTGGTTGATTTTTTATCAAAATATAATCCACAATATTGGTGGTCTATTTGTTTTCTTAAATTTTCAATTATGTTTGTTGAAGGTGGTCACCTGTGGTAATGTGCCTCTCGAGTCATCCTTCCAAAAAATTCCGAGATGTATATACACATCCACAAGTTTGTATGAGTACCGAGGATGGGATTCAAAAGCTGCCAACCCTACACATCGTCGTTTTACTTGGGGGCTCAGATCATTGGAAGTGAGTAATTGAAAACTTGTGACATGATAATTTTGTTTTATGGTTGATCTATGAAGTAAATACCCTTTGCTGTTACCTTAATTATCTTGGGGAGTTTCTTTTTTTATTGTATTCTTGGTTTTAGTATTATAGTTTGCAATAAGTCTTTCCTCTCCTTATCAATTGAGGAGTTTTGTGATAGAATATGCCTTGTGCACACATTTAAAATTGATACAGGTTATCTCACCTTAAAGGATGTTTTCCTAGTAGGTGTGCAAGATTTATATTTTTATGTTTATTAATAACCTGGACTGATTGTCACCTCCCCTTATTTTCTGCAATCTGACTTTGATCTCATTGTTTGTTATCCATAAAAGTTGAACTGATGAAAGGGTGCTCATCTGCCATGATCGAGGGATTCTTGTATGCTTGAGGGATAAATCTTTTTGTTGAGCTGCGAGGTTTTCCATTCATTTGACTTAGTTCTCATATACATATGGTAATTTGCAGAGACGTGCTGTTGACTTCTACATCTCTGATTTCCAGTCTGGTTTAAGAGCATTAGTTAAAACCGGGTATGGAGCAAGGGTGACTCCTTATGTTGATGACTCCCTTGTCTTTGATGTCAATCCGTCTAAAGAAGAGTTATCTCCTGAGTTCATTAGGTGGTTAGGAGAAAGGAACCTTTCAAGTGATGATCGTATAATGCGTCTGAAAGAAGGGTACATATGCTCTATTTGATATCATCATTTTACTCTATAAATGTTGGTTCATGTGTGAAACTTTATTTGTTTATTTATTTTTATGTCATGGGTGAAGGTTTTGGGCTGAGTTTGACAATTAATAGTTTTAAAGCAGCTCTATTAATTCAAACAAGTTGGTAGATATAAACTGTCGTCAACAATAACCCAATTCTTTAATGATTGTATTTGCTGTATAGGTATATAAAGGAAGGAAGCACTGTCAGTGTGATGGGAGTTGTTCAGAGGAACGATAATGTGCTCATGATTGTCCCGCCGCCTGAACCCATAACAACAGGATGCCAATGGATGAAGTGTATTGTTCCAGCTAACCTCGACGGTATCGTATTGAGATGTGAAGACGCATCCAAGAATGATGTCATACCAGTTTAGTCGTATGTGCATTGTAAGATTCTTCCTCTATTTCTCCCTTAAGATTATTAATTTATTTCTTTTTTTCTCTTTTCGTCTATTAATATTTGATGCTGGGGATGGTAGAGTTGGTGGTACTGAGAATTTATGGTGATTGTGATTGTCAAATATCCAGTCCGGCGGTGTTTTTCCCTATTAACTTGTTGTATAGAGAATGTCTGGTAGAGTTGGGTGTCTTCTCATTTTCATTCTTACTCGTTATTTTTAATTGTAGGGTGTGATGGCTTTTGTGAGGAGGGTTTGGTTGAGCGGTAGGGAATTTTATGTGTGAGCAGATTTGAGGTTATGTTAAATAGAACAAAAAATGTTAATGAATTATCAAGTGTATTGTCTTCTTCACATGCAATCTACAGTGTCATGCTGGAATTTGTACAAGCTGAGCTTGTTGATTTCTACTTCATTTTAGCAATCAATACTACTACTCACAAAGTTACAGAGTTTTTGTTCCAAGTGATGTGACAATTGATTTAACAGCTTAAATTTGAAGGTAAATGTTTCAATTATAGTATCTAAGCTATTTTTAATTCAATACGTCCCTTAAATCTAAAGGTTTTATGTTTTATATTTTTATTATGTTAAAAAAATCATTTGACTTAAAAGCTTAAACTGGTAAATAAGGTTTACCCTATAGTATTTAAACTATTTTTGGCGCAATAATAAAAAAAAAAGGTGTAAGGACAAGTGATGTTCTTGAAACTTTATGGGAGTTGCGTAAAATTATTCTTTCATGTGATATGAACAAATGTTGTAATCATGCTTCTTGAATAAGCAGAATCCAATTTTAAAAGTCCTGCACAAGGGCATTCAGTTGTCTAGATCAGTGATTGTGAAATTCCTTATTGGAAAATTTTTTAAAGATAAATAGAAGATAATGGTGTAAGAACACTGATTAATGAATTTGTGTTGGTAAACTTTCGGAGATACGGGATATAGGTTTCGTGAGATTAGTCGAGGTTTGCGTAAGTTGGTTTAGGCACTTATATTTAAAAAAAATTAATTATAAAAAAGGTGATTGATTTAAAAAAAAATTAAAGGATAAAATTTTATAGGGTTCTACAAATTAAGAAATGAAACTTGATTTGAATTAAAAAAAAGAAAAGAAAAGAAAGAAAGTAGATGGATAAATGGCCAAGTGGGCACATCAGAAGGAATTTGATCCTCAAATAGACATGTTGGATGGTTTGCAAGACTACTGGCATTAATAGATATTTGTCAAAGTTATGTCACTTGAATTCCAGATACGATCTTAGCAGATGCCAGTTAATACTTGGCTAAAGTTTTCAAATAGTTGAAACTTGAAAGACTCGTGAATAAAATGTGAACATTTGACTGTTGGCATTTTAATATGAACAATTGACAATAAGGGCATTGATTTTGTTTATCAAATATGTGTGTATATATATTTTTAAATATTCAGTTTGATGACAATGTTGGGTCACATTTAAAATAATGAATAAGTAAATATTATAGTTTTATTTATTATTATTTTTTGTTAAAGGAATATTAAAATTATTTACCCTTAAATGCATAGTCTAAATAAAAGTGCCAAAGGAAAATCATAGAATGTTTCTATACATTTTTTAGATCTTGAAGTTTTATAGTTAATTTTTTTTACTAACTATAAATAATATGTTAGTTGTTAAATGTAGATTAATATTAGAGAAACCTGAAGACCGTATTTAGATTAATACAAAATTGGATTATCAAACAAAGAGATTAATTGCTCCATATTAATTAATCTGTAAATTATCATACAAAGAGTTCACCAGAAAAATTTTTATCCAATTAAGATGAGCAAACAATTAGGCTATTCATATTTTGATTGCGCATCGGTGGAAGATTTTTTCATTTGAAATTATGATAAATAATCAAAATTAAGGGTGCAAGTTAAAAAATAACAAACTTTATAGTTTATATGATTTATTTATCTACTATCATCTAAAATGACTAAAATATCATTCCCTTATAAATCAAACTTCCCACTCTCTCACACTTTTCAATTGGCGGAAAGTCACCGGAAAGTCGCTGGAAAGTTACCGGAAAGTTGTGGACAGTCATGGTTGAGTTGAAGGATATTCTTGTCATAGCAATTAGGAATGATAAGACAAATAATATAAATTGAAAAATTGATTATTTTTAAACTCGCACCTTTAGTTTTGGTTATTTTTCATAATTCTCTTATTTTCTTAAGGGACAATATCAAGTAGTATCCTTATGTTTTGGTCTAATTTCAAGCGAAAAGCATGTTTGACACTTTAATCAACTAGACCCATAAGGTTTACCCAAAATCATCAACAAGTCTTTTCCGTTAACTGACACAGTAATTTAAGAGAGAAAAGACTATTATGCCCTTTTTATGTTACTTTTCTTGAAGGATAATATCAAACACCACCCTTATATTTTGACCTATTTCAGACAGAAAGCATATTTAATACTTTAATTAACTAGACTCATGAGGTTTATCAAAAATCGATAACAAGTTATTTTCGTCAATTGATAGAGTAACAAATGAGGAGAAAAAACTATTATATCCCTGATTAAGTCTAACTCAAATACAACATGTTAAATACTCTGTAAAAAGATGAAAATACCCTTGAAACATAATAAACATAAAAGGATCTTGAGGTACACATATAAACTTAAAAATTTTGATTTTGCCCTTTATTAAAATTTCAAATTTGAAAGAAAAAACTAAAGCCATAGACAACATTTGCATTAATAAAATAAAAATAAAATTCATAAAATTTCAAGGGCAAAATCAAAATTTTTAAGTTTATATGTATACCTCAAGGCCATTTTATGTTTATTATATTTCAAGGGTATTTTCATATTTTTATAGAGTGTTTAAAATGTTATCTTTGAGCTAGACTTAATCAGGGGTGTAATAGTCTTTTTTTTTTCACTTTTGTTACCCTGTCAGTTAACAAAAAAAGTTTATTGATGATTTTGGGTAAACCTCAGGGGTCTAGTTGATTAAAATACCAAACATACTTTGCATATGAAATTAAGTTAAAACGTGAGAGAAGTGTTTGATATTGTCCCCCTTACGTAATTAACCTTGCTTATTCGTAAAACTTGTCCTAGTCTTTTTACCAAAACACATTCTTTTGTTACTCCGTTACTTAACGGAAAATGTTAATTGATAATTTTTAGTAAACCTCAGGAGTGTAGTTGATTAAAGTGTCAAATATGCTTTCCATCTGAAATTAGGTGAAAATGCAATTGTCCAATACTACTACTCACAAAGTTACATAGTTTCTGTTCCAACTGATGTGACAATTGATTTAACAGCTTAAATTTGAAGGTAAATATTTCAATTATAGTATCTAAGCTATTTTTAGTTCAATATGTCCCTTAAATCTAAAGGTTTTATGTTTTATATTTTTATTACGTTAAAAAAATCATTTGACTTAAAAGCTTAAACTGGAAAATAAGGTTTCACCTATAGTATTTAAACTATTTTTGGCGCAATAATAAAATTCTGAGGGGGTATAATTGACTATCAGA